>JABUQX010074395.1:12500-15000 GCA_015478945.1 Trachelipus rathkii | reverse complement strand
AAAACAAGGAGGCAAACTAGCAGAATGGCCGTGTAGTCCACGCAGGGGGTTTAAATATCACCCCTTCTTATGGATTTTAATAAGTCTGTTTCCAAAAGTTAGTGATTCGAAAGCAGGAACTTGAAAAACTGTTCGCGAGATAAACCTTCTTTATCTAGAGAGGCGGAATCGACTAGTGGTAGAACCTCTGGTACTTTCTAACGACGAACGAGACGCTTGTTTGTGAATGGTTCGGAATCCTGGCGGGAGTGAAATTTTTCTTTCTCCTTATTATTGCAAATTTATCGCAACAAGCATTCTTGTGCCCTATGTCGGCGTGGCTTGGATTTGGTTGGTGCTTCCCCCTGTAACCCAGGAGCAAGCCATCAAAATGCCGTGGTAGCCTCAGCAGGGGTTTTTCATAGGAAACCATTCTTATGTTTAAATAAGGTACCCTGGTGAGTTCAAAGCATTTTGACAATTAAAGGCAGGAGACCTTGAAATGACTCAAGGTTTTTGACCTCGATTTTCCCGATATATATATATATATATTATATTATATATATATATAATATATATATATATATTATATTATAATACTATATATATATATATATATATATATATATATTATAATATATATATTATATATATATATTATATTATAATATATATATAATATATAATTATATTAAATGTGTCTAACCCCCTAACCCCACTTAAAAGCCGTACAGTAACGGACCTAATCCAGACGTATCGTCGTTTGCCCAATTGGAGACTTTTTTTTAAACCCCTAGATGGGATTGTCGTTGCCAGACCTAAGCCTAACATAGATGGATTGTCCGTTGTCGTAAACGGTTTAGAACCTAACCTAGATATTTTCGTCCTTTAGTAAAAAATTAATAATATTTAAGTTTAAGTTAAATAATCCAACTTCATGAACGTTATGGATAATTCTTGTCTAAATTAACCCTTCCCGGAAATGTTATCAAGATCTGTCCATTCTCTTTAGGAAAATCTTTTATAATACCTTTTTAGGGGAAATTTTAGAACATATTAACCTAAATCCAGTTCTTACGTCTTTATATTTTCAAAAAAAATTTAATAAAATGTTCATTTGGCCCTTTTTTTTTTTTTAATTCTTGTAAAACTAATTTATTGCTGCAAAAGTGAAATACTTCTGTAGTTGCTTTTAAATTTTCAACTAATTTTATAAATATTACCATATTTAAATCACTGCACTACACTTCCTATATCTCTACAAGTTCTTAAACAATAGTGAAAGAAAATGGCGATCAAAATAAAGTATTCGAATGGGGATTTATAATAGGTACAATCGATATACATATATCGAATATTTTGAAATATATCGTTTTGGGAACAGCCAATTTTTTCGGTCAGACGGTTGACCGAAATCTTTCCAGCTTGTCGATATATTAAATATATATATATATATATATACATATATATATAATATATATTAATTATATATATATATATATATATATAATTATATATATAATATATATTTATTATTATAATCTGTGTACGTAACCAAAACTTTACTATAAAACGCCTTATGACCTTAAAAAGCCGTAACAGTATCGTACTTATCTGACGGAATCGTCGTTGCCAGTAAACCTAGACCTAAACCTAGATAGTTTTGTCTTTAAGTAAAAAATTAATATTTAAATTTATATAAAAATACAATCAACTAACGTTACACGATTGTGTAACCAACCCCAAACTTTTATCATAACCTGGACTTAAAAAGCCGATAACAGTACGACCTATCTAAGAATTGATTTCGCAGTTACGTATGGCCGTAAACCCTAGACGCCTAAACCTAGATAGTTTTTTGTCTAAGTAAAACAAAAAAAAAATTTTAAAGTAATAAACTAACGCTTCGCATCTAGTTCGCATTAGCAATGTTCTAAATCTCTCTATTTACACCTTTATTGCACATAAATTTAACGCCAAATTAGGCGAGTAGATTGTTTTTCCTTCTGCTCGTGTTTTGATTTTTTAATTTAATTTTGCCGGTTTCGTAATTTTCCATATTCTTTCTTACAAACTTTTCAACGAAAATACATTTTTATTGCTTACTATAAACGAAAGTTGCAACAATGCTAGAAACAGTAAAATTCATTTTCCACAAAGATTTAGAATAAACTTTATAAGATTCATATTGTTCACAAAAATAGGAACACAAATTATGTGTAGTTTAATGGCGTTTCGTATTTCTATATAGATCTTTTTCTTTGAAACGTTCCAATAATGCCATAATTGAAGAATAAGCCATGTTTTACAAATATCGTTATTCCCAAAATGGGTTTTCCTTGATTATTTTAATATAATATCGATTTGAAAGGTTCAGAAGAATCTTAAGTTTATCCATATATTGTATTATATATATAATATATTATATATATATATGATATATATATATAATATATATATATAATTATATATATATATATATATATTGTATAATATATATAATATATATATATATATATCA
>JABUQX010074395.1:0-10000 GCA_015478945.1 Trachelipus rathkii | reverse complement strand
ACAAGAGGGTGGGTGTATAATATGCTCTGTAGCAAAAAAAATAGAAATCACGATTATCATGACCAACATCTTTTGCAGTGCAATGTTAAAGTTTTCCTCTTGTAAACGGCTCAAAAACCTGCTTTCTAATGTATCATGGAAATTGAGGCTAAATTTGTCAATAAAGACCTTTGGGCCCTCATATAATATATATATATATATATATATATATATATATATATATATTAATTATATTATATATATATATATATATATATATATATATAGATATATGTATCTAAATATATGTATACATAAAAAAAAGTTAATAAATATATATTAATAAGTTTTAAAGGAAATTAATTATTTTCATTTTTGGAAAATTTAACTTTCCATTATTTCAATAAAAAATTCACAACTCACAAATGATATTTTTTTTATTAATTCCAGATAAAATACAATATTTTTATGACCTCAAAATCCATGACGGATGGACCGCAAGTCCCATAGATTCCTAATTTTAATTTTGCAAAAAAATTGAAAAAAATTATCTATAGGAACCCTTTTTTGCATCCTTCTAGAAGTTCATAATGCAAAAAAAAAAAAAAAAATGAAATATTAAACTTTACATATCTATTGTAAGATTTAAAAAATTAAGAGTTAAGGAACTCTTGACGTCGCATAATTCTTCGCAAAAAAACCCTGTCTTAATCATGTAGGGCTCACCACTAGATTCGCATCTTAGGAAGTGCCAATATTTTAAAACGAAAAAAGTCTTTATACGAATCGATCGTTGATTTTCATTTAAATCGACAGCAATAAAGCTTCACTGGCTTTCGGCGCACTGTTGATAAAACGTAATTGCGCAAGGTATTTTTTTTGAAGATGTCGAAAAAAATGAATGTCCCAGTACCCCTGTACTTATAATAATAGTAGGAACTAACAACAGGCACTCCTCTCCCAAGACCAATCTTCCCTTTCAAGCACAGGCAGAAATTTGTTGAACGTTGTTCATAAATATAATAAACACTCTCCCTAGTTCTTGCGGCTGTAGACGCGAATATTTTAGTATTGGTGGGGGGTGGGGGATATTTTGCGGGCAGATGTCACCCTTACCTGCTTATCATCTTGAGCACTTAATCTTTTTGAAAGGGTAATATGGATCTCTTGCCCTTTGAAGACGACATTGAGGAGGAAATGGAAAATATCTTGAGATTTGGTAAATATTCATTCAATTTTTTCATATAATATTAAAAATCAATAAATTTTTTGTAAGGAATATATACTATTTAGTATTCAATATTAAAATCTTTTGTGAAGTCGCCCATTATTAGCGGGAGACGTGCGGACTTGCTGCGATAGCGGAGGTTGAATGGGTCTCGAGGTGCGGAGGTGCCCTAGCGGACTACCCCTAAATGAGCAGGGTGCCTAACCTCTGAATATATATATATATTAATATATATATATATATATATATATATATATATTATATATATATATTATTATATATATAATATATATATATTATATAAATTTTTTTATTTCTGCAGTATATCGAAAAACCATTCATCACCCCAATAGATGACTAGGTGTTTTTAGTAATTTCTGAGAGATATCCCATCAGATTTCAATGGGATACGCTGAAGAAGAGGATATGATGGAAGAGGCATACACTAGTCAATAGATTTAAGGGTGAAAGAACCACTAGAAGCGAAGCAACCAAAAGACGCCCTTGCTAAAAATCAGATGCTGTAATTCGTTAAATTGCAATCCCCCGTTCTCAGGACTTCAGACATTTAATGGAATTCTTCTACTAAGAAGATGTTGTGGGTAAACTTTAAAGTTTCTTCTGACCTATCGATATTTATCGATATTAAATTACACTATCGAGGAAAAACTCATTTGGAATAAGCTAGATTTTTAACATTTTTTAATATTAAATTTTCAAGCAAATTATTTGGAACGTTTCAAAAGGAAAATATCTTTATATAATTAAGAAGCGCCAAATTTGGGAATAATATTGAAACCAATATCACAGGTTCCCCCCAGTGTGAATAGGAATTTTTTCAAAGATTTATTCGAACTGTGTTAAAATGTTTTTACAGTTTTAGGATTCTTGCAATATTTTCTACAATAGTAGATTAAAAGTTTTGTGAAAAAAGTGGAAGAACTGGTGAAATTAGAAACGAACCGGCCAATTAAAATATTCCCAATACGAGGCCCGAAAAGTAACATACATCTAACTATGCTAATTGGCCATCATTTTTATGTATTCAAAGAAAAACTTCTTAAAGATGAAAGATTTGAATATTTCCTTGTGATAAATTATTTATTAAACTTAAATATTAGTAATTTTTTTACTTAAAAACAAACTATATATATATATATAATATATATATTTAATATAATTATATATATATCTTATATATATATATATATATATATATATAATTATATATAATATATATATATCCCAGCCTCTCAGAAGAGCCAACAACCATAATCTCCGGAGATTTGGATAGCTCAGGAAAAGGAATACATTTTTTGAATCCTTGTAAAATTTTTTAGTAGGGAAAATGTAAAAAAAAAAAATAAACATAAAAAATTGGCTTTTTTTTTGGGAGGGGAGCTCGAGCCCGGCGGGGAGAAACATAGTGTATTATATATATATATATAATTATATATATATATATATTATATATATATAATATATAACTAATTATATATATATATATATATATATAAAAATATGATATAATTTATATATAATATATATATTATTTGTAAAGGGTATTACACGGCATGTAGGGGGCTCGAGCCGACTCGGCGGGGAACACAGGGGGGGACGTTTTCCAATACCCCGTAGGGGAGGGGCGGAAGGAAAAACGCCCGCGACACCCAAATACCAAAAAACGAGAGCGGGGGTTCCGGAGACCTCTCCCCGGAGGGGGGAATTAGTCCTACCCGTAGTTCCCGAAAGGCCGAGGACCCCCGACTCCTGCCATCGTGCGGTATAATACCCTTGGGGTATTCTTGTTAAAAAAAAATAAACAAAATTTACTAGATAGAAAGTCTATTATTTTAACGAGTAAACGTATAAAAAGTCTCTAAATATGCTTTGGTACTCCATATTAAATAATTATTAACAAATAATTTTTTTTTTTATTTTTAATTTTGTATTTTCAATAAAATGGACCAGCATTTCAACAATGTATTCCTTTTCCCCGGTAGCTGTTGTAGTTTTTGAAATATGGATTGTGTGGCTCCTTCCTAGAGGCTGAAATATATTATATATATATATATATATATATATATATTTATATATATATATATTATTATATTATATATATATAATATATATATATATATATATATATATATATATATTATAATATATATATATATATATCGATAGATTAGAATACGGTATCGATATATATTTTCGATATATCCGCAATCGAAGGTCAGAAAGAACTTAAGTTTACCGAAGATGTAAGCTGGTCACAATGGCTATCCTCGTTGGCTTCAAATGGAAGAAAAAAGAACAGTCATTCTCTTGTTACAGATTTCTCTCTCAACTATCTTTGTTAAAAATGAGTTTCATTTTTAGTTGCTGTTGTAATACCTCTCCCAAGTCAATTTTTTTCCTTCAAATTTCTAAGACTCCATGTTGATTTCTGTTATGCTTTCAAAAGTATCTTTGATGCCAACCATAAGTTATGTTTACAAGAGCAAGGAAGTAATAAGTAACTGTAATAGCCTATGTTTAGGCCAATAATGAGTATTGTTTGCACAAGTTTGGCCCTTACTTAAGGAAAGACTTAGATATGCTAGAGAGAGTGCAAACAAGGATGATCTCTGGGTTTGAGGGTAAGAGCTATGAAGGAGAGGCTGAAGGAGTTAGAAAAAAAATGTTTTCTGTAGAAAGGAGATTTTTCTCGAGGGGACATGATACAAGTCTACAAATTTTTACATCTATTGTGATAATACGGAGACCAATAATTCTTCATAGTAGAGAGCACGGACGGGAAACCAGGGAGCATAAAAAATTAAGAGAAAGCATGCCATCTTTTGATATAAGAAGCATTCTTTCAGCAATAGGGTTGTTAAATTTTGGAATGGTTTGCCACAGAGGGGGTTATGAGGTGTCGAGTTGCAGACATTTAAGAAAAGGGTTGGATAGGTATAATGGATGGATTGGGTATCATATTGTATATATTGACGAAGCCAAATCGGCGGGTTTTAGTTACAGTAGTTATTAAATGTTTAGATTGCATGTGTGACCCATATCTTAATTGGTTGTTAAGGGTATGTGGATGGTTTGGGTGATTATCAAAGAAATTTTTTTTTTATTTTTTTGACAGACCAAATGGTGGATTTTAGTTACAAGTAGATATTGACAAGCCCTAGGCTTCTGTGTGGGATTTGCATGAGCATGTTTGGTTAGTGGGGTGACTGGGATAGCCTCGATAGGCCCATGTGGCTTCTTACTGGTCTCTTATTTTCTAATGATTCTTTCTTCCCTAATAAATCTTTTAACTTAGGGGGTGACCAAAATAATGAATAACTAGTATTTCTGAGGTATAAATTTATACTGGGTTATTATATCAAAATTCATTGTGTTGAAAAATTACTAGTCTCACGCATTAGATTTATAAAATGATTACATTTTGAGTCCGTGACACTTAGCAGGATTTCTGGTCTGGTGGACATGACTTTAGTAAATGCTTATGCAGTTATTGTCAAATGAATCAGCACATCCCACTTTTAGAATTTAGGCAATAGTTTGCATGGGACTTCTAAAATTTTGCTCCTCATAGTGTGAGAGGTTCCACCAACAAAAAGAAAAATATGATTATTCATGTTCGCTCCTGATAGTAAGGTTCACAAGCAGATAGGGCGACGGTGCTGGAAATTTTGCCGGGAGCCGGGGCTGCTCTAATTTAGTAGGGCCGGGGCCGGGGCCGGGTTAGCTAAAATTAGAAAGAAATGTAATTCAAAAACACTGAAAGTCTTAAAACTTAGGAATGAAAATTAAAAAATCTCAATTAATTAATAATTTTTAATTTAAAAAAAGGCATACATTTAATTTAATTAATTAAATAAATTTATTTTTTCGAAAGAAAATTTTTAGAATATTTGATTTTCTATAGAAAAGAAATAGTTGATATTATATATATATATATATTAATATTAAAAATATTTTATATATATATATAAATAATATATATATATATATATATATATATATATATATATTATAACTATATATATTATATATTATTCAGGGCACTCGTGTGTAATAGGAGACGATGGAGCGACCGCTCCCCTTCATTATTAGCATAATTTCTGGATTATAACACCTAATTAAAAAGCACCAATGTTTTCAATTAATAATAATTGAGAATGCAAATTTTTAAAAACTGTTTGTAATAAGGGAAGAAAACGTACGATGGTTTCAAATCTAATAGAAGAGGAAAAAAAATCCGGCCGAAAAAATAACATACTCGATCAGTTGTATGTAGTTTATATTTGAAATTTCTATTTATAAAAAAAAAAGGCGTGAGAGCGAGCGAAATCTTTTTCGCTCCATTCTTACTCCTACAGTCATGTAAAAATCATACGTCTGGCAGTGTACAATAAAATATACTAGTTTGGAGCGATTAGAGTGTTCGCCTTGTAAATTGTCGTACAGTTATACATAGTATTAATAAAGGTTTTTTCATTTAATTATTATTATTATTATTAAAAATTATTTTATTATTAAATATTATTATTAATATTATATATATATATTTATATATATATATATAATTTATATAATATATAATATATATATTATTTATATATATATAATATTATTATATTATATATATATTCTAGAAAGTTTGGAGTGGTTTCTTTAGAACATATCACTGAATTCCAACCTTTTTTTTCCACCAATCTCCTAAGAGATTGCTCTGTATTAATGAAATTATTGGGAGACGGTTTATAAAGACTGTTAAAACAAAATGGTGGAATTTTAACATCCGAACTGTAAACATGGTTTTTGTACATAGAGAGGGCATTGTTAGAGTGCTTTGAAAAAAAAAATCGAAACCGAAAGCAAACAAGGAGAACAGAGAGCAGGAGGTTTTGCAAAGACTATTGACTGATCCTACTTTTGTATTTTGGCTCACTCTTTTTTCGCCATATAATGCAACCGTAGATTGTTTCTATTACAGAAATAAAAATTCAATCAAAAAATCCAGACGTAGTTCTCATTAAACAAGCTGTGAGTGAACTCAATAGAATTAGTTTTAGATTAGAAAACAGTATGACCATCATAATGAAAGTAATTGAGGAACGTATGATGTTTGTGAGGAGGTGAAGAGAAAATCGTTAAATGCTTCCAATTACTAAGAATTTAAAAAAGCTACGGAGTATTGAGTTGCATTTAAAAGACTAACTGTTTATCTCCATTTTTTAACTTCTTGAGACTCAAATCTGAACTTGAAGTTATATTTGTTGAGAAGATTTCTATTCGGAAAGGAGCTCTTGGTTCTTTTAACTACATTATGGAAAATGGAAAGAGTTCAGACTTTTGGAAGAAACATTAAAAGTTGCTAAAAAAATCAAATGTTCTACGTTTTGTTACCATGTCATTTGTTTATTTTGAGCATGGCTTTTCTGTCTAGATTAAAAAGAATTAAAACTGTTATTGAAAATACAAGGGACATAATAGACTGATGCCCCTCGTTGCGCTTGCAAACTGAAAGAGGAATTGTCCTCAATTGTTTTTTTTTTTGACATCTTGTGGTTTTGACAACTTATATGAAGTCAAAAGAGCGAAAAGAATGGACTTCAGCATACAAATTACTCAAAATTTACAATTATTAATAAAGTAAGCAATTTATAATTTTCATATAAATTTTATTTTAAATCTTCACCATAGGTTATATTTTTTTTTATATGTAAATTGTGTTTAACCTTTCGTAGTAGAATATGCCAGAGGTGGCTAACCTCTTTTTTCGTAAAAAATGCGAAAAATATATATATATTATATATTATATATATTATATATTAATATAATTATATATTATATAATATATTATTTATATATTATATAATATATATATATATATATATTAATAATAGGCCAGATAGTTTAGTATACCGTCATATGTATCTTAAAAAAAATTAATGCTACAGTAAAACGGAATACAATTGGGTGGAATGCTGGTCCATTCTAGTAACGGAAAATGAAAAAAAAAAAAAAAAAAAAAAAAAAAATTATATATATATATAAACCTCAAAACTACAATAGCTACAATTTAGATACAGCGAAAAAGGATACATTTTTTGGAATCCTTGTAAATTTTCACACCGGAATGTAAAAAAAAATAAAAAAATAAAAAATTAATTGTATAATTATACGTAAATTATGATAAAAGAATTATAGTAATATGATTAGAGGCCCTATTTAGAGACCTTTTATTTGGTTACTCGTTAAAAGAATAAATAGACTTTATTTAAATTTTGCTTTTTTTTTTTTTTTTTACTTAAGAATACCCAAGGGTATACCGCCCCGATGGCCGGAGTCGGGGTCCCTCGGCCTTCCGGGGAACTACGGGGTAAGGATTACTAGTTCCCCCCTCCGGGGAGGGTCCTCCGGAAACCCCGCTCTTTGGTATTTTTGTGTCTCGCGGGGTTCCCTCCGCCCCTCCCCTACGGGGTAAAGATGAAACATCCCCCCCTATGTCCGTCGGCTCGAGCCCCCTAGTGTGGCGTATAAAAAAAAGCATTTTCCTATGTGAATTTTTACCATACCAGGATTCCAAAAAAATGTATTCCTTTTCGCTGTAGCTATTGTAGTTTTGAAGATATAATTTTTTTTTTTTTTTTTTTTTTTTTTTTTTCTATTTTCCGTTTTTTTTTTTTTTTTATTTTCCGTACTAGAATTGGACCAGCATTCCACCCAACCAATGTATTCCTTTTAACTGTAGCATTAATAGTTTTTAAGATACATAGACGGTTAAGTTATCTAAACGCTGGCCATACTATATATAATATATATTTATATATATAATTATATAATATATATATAGTATATATATATAATATATATATATATATATATATTATATTGGTGAAATAATGCACACCATCCCATTTCTTCTAAAACTACCACGAGTCCCCTACACTGATATATATATATATATATATATATTATATATATATTATAATATATATAATTATATAATATATATATATATATATATATAATATAGTATAATATATATATATATATATATATAATTATATAATATATTAAATTCAAATTAAAATAATAATTTTGAAAAAAAGAGATTTTCGGAAAAATAATTTTTAAATCAAATTCTTTTCTTTAAAATAAAATACAATAATAATAAACCTGCCACAAATTAATATTTTAATTTCCTTTTCCGAATTCGGTTGATATATCAAATTTCGAATATTTTTTATGTTAAAAACTTCGGAAAAAAATTAAATATTTGGCCTCAAATTTTTAATTTGAAAAATCATATTTAAATACGCAAAAAAAAATTTGATTAAATTTAGGTTAATGTTTATATATTTAGCATCAATTTATAACAAAGGAGTAATGGAATTAAATATTTTTTTTTTTATATTTTGTTTTGATTTAACCCTCTATTATTTTAGTGTAAATTTAAACAGTTAAACCCCGGTAGAAAACCGGTTTTTCCCTGATTGTTTGGCCGGGTACGCCCTAAAAAATGGCCGGGTTGGTCCGGGGCCCCGCGGGCCGGGGCCCCGCTGGGTTCCTACAGCAGAAGGATCTCATTGGGTCTGTGGAAAAAAAACAGAAGAGGTGTAAAGCATTGCTCCCTGTAGCAAAAAATAGAAATCACGAAACCCAACATCTATTTTTGGCCAGTAGGCATGTAAGTTTTCCTCTGGTGTAAAACCGGCTCAAAAAATTGCTTTCTATGTACTCATGAAATTGAGGACTAATTTGTCATAAAGAACCTTTGCGCTATATCATTATATATATATATAATTATTATATAATATATATTATATATATAATATATAATTATATATTATATTTATAATATATATATATATTTATATTATGCAACTTATCACTTGCCTTTAAAGGAAGTTTACATAAAAGTTGGTTGATATCCAAAATCGAGAACTCCTATCTACTCGTGCAGCCCTAGTGTTACGTGTTAAGCTAAACTTCCCAATAAGGAAAGAGGCGAATAGTTATACAAGTTGCTTTTTTTATCTGTTTAATGTTTTATATGTTTAATTTTTTTTATTCTTTTTTTAAGGGGCTTCGAGGCCGACGACGGGGGACAGAGTGGGGAACGAAGTCCCCCCAGAGGCCGGGAAGTTACCCTGACTCCTTTTCCATCTTTGCCCGGATTAAATCTTGGGTATTCTTTAGTTTAAAAAAAAAAAACTTATTGGCAATTGAACGCACTATTGCCTTGAAATAATCGAAAAAAGAATCGATTACATTGTTCGTTCGATATCGGTTAACTGGTTAACTTTCTTTTAAAGGACAAGTTCCTATATATATTATATATATATTATATATATTATTAGGTATTTGCTATCTAGCATCTGTATATATATATATTAAATATATATAATATATATAATTTTTAAAGGAAATTATTATTTTGCATTTTGGGAAAGTGTAAATCAATTTATTTTCAATAAAATATGTCACAATGTTTTTTTTTATAATAATAATACAATAGTTATGACCTTCAAAGTCATGAACGGGACCGCAAAGTCCCCATAATTCCTAATTTTATTAATTTTGCAAAAAATTTGAAAATTAATCTATTGGAACCCATAATTAAGCCAGAAATAGTGAAAAGAAATGCAAAAAAAAAAAAAATGAAAAAAAATTTCCGACATTCTACCGCAGACCTTAAATTAAGGGTTAAGGACTCGACGTCCGCATGAATTCTTCGCGAAAATGTTCACTTACAAGGAGGTATGCTGTGGAACCAACCTTGAA
>JABUQX010074394.1:22500-58323 GCA_015478945.1 Trachelipus rathkii | reverse complement strand
TGAAACCTCTTGGAAAAACGTAACTGATCTGGGAAGGATGGAAAATTTATTAAATGGTATAGCCACGAAGTTATGCCTAATCTTATAAAAGAAATGTTCTTTAAACAGACCCAGAAGGTAAAGATTTGCGTCGTCATAGAAAACATCATTTACAAAACTTCCTTCCTTTGCATATGAAACTAAAATTAAAAAGAAGCTACAACATACTATTACTACTATATACCCAACTACCGACGTTAACTTTCGACAAACAAGTGCACTTTTCTCAATGATCAAGAAGGTAGTGGTTTACCCGTACAACGATTATGAGAAGATTAAATATAATACAGGAACCCACCCTTAACCAACACACAAACCACAGCAACAACAACAACAACCAACAACAACACAACAACAACAACAACAAACAACAACAACAACAACAAACAACAACAACAACAGACAACAGTTCGAACACCTCAAACTAACCATCAGCTCGCAACAGATCGGTATTAACCCTTATCAGCAGTTGCTCCAACAGCAGCCCTTTGATTTTTCTCATCAGAAAGTTACTCTTCTCAATAAATACAAAAGATGGAAACGAATATTGAAACATATGACTTTTAACATTCAATAAAATAAAATCCATACAAAATGAAATGCAAATGGTAGTAGATCTAAACAGTTTTATTAAATCACCTAGGGAAGATTCAGCTCTAGCAACAGATAAGATTGAGATTAAAAGAGAAGATAATTTTAACATGTTATTGTAGGAAAGCTTACCAATGAGAAGTAAGAAAACGGGTTCTAGCTCTATATGAATATTTTAAAAGATCAGATACATGGAACGAGCCGGCATAGTTATTGACGGGAAACAATAGCTGGTCGAATATGTTGTACTTGACTCCGATCTTCGTCGTGATTGGAGGAAGGCTCTGTGGCAGGATGAGCAGGATAAAAACAAGAACTTCAGACTATTAATTTTCCGAGAACTTTAAATTCCGAATAAACAAAGATTGATCGGATTCGAGATTAATATTCCAATGTTCCTAAACCATTATTGCGAGTCCCTCTTGGTACTTCTATGGCATCGAACAGCTTAAAGTTGATAAGTAGAAGCACATTACGTTCAAGTGCAGGAAGAATAAGAAAAAACCATATATCGCTTTCCAAAATTGATTAGTTCTAAACTTATTTATTGACTTTTTATATGATGTATGCTTTGTAGGTTTAAAATTAATGTATATAACCTATGTTATCTTTCTGTATACATCTTCTATGTTTTTTTTTTTTAATTTTAAATAGTTAATATTATTTGTAGTTTAAAAGATAAAATTTTTATTAAGACATTCGGTTTTTATATAACCTCTCAGTATAAATGAATATAATTTTTATTGTAAATTATTGTAAGTCATGGAGGCTAAGGAAGCGGTCGATAAATATTACTTTGATGGGAAACAACCATACAGTTACGGTGGTTTTTCAAGGTTCGCATCGACCGTTTCCTCAAATTAATAAAAAGGAATTTGAAAAAATATTTTAAAAGTGAGGATGCTTTTACCCTTCATAAACCTATACGAAAAAAAAATTTTCGCCACGAAATAATAGGCCCCCCCATATTAGATAACGTATGGATGTTAGATTCTACAGATATTGATAAAAATATAAATCTTACAACGAGGGATATCAATACATTCTTTTGTGATAGATGTATATTCCAGATACCTTTATGGTTAAGGCTTTAAGATAAAAAAATCCCAAAGACTGTTGCTGCCAGGCAGTTCAGAGAAATTAGGAAATGTAGATGACAGATATCCCAAATGATATGGAACAGATAAAGGTACAGAGTTTTTAGGCAAGGAGTTTCAAGAAATAGTTTCCGAATTGACATAGTGTACTACAACACATTTTCAGTTAATAAAGCTGCAATTTTTGCTCTTCTACTTAAAAACCTATAAAGAAAGAATGCCAATAGATATTCACGAAGATGAAATACCTTAAAATTTCGATTACGACAAGACCTGGCTTACTCTCATAAGCGATCTTATCAATAGACGACTTAAGAATACCCTGTAGAGGAGGGGAAGACAAAATCCTTCTGTACCTATCGCACAAGGAAAAATAAAAGATAACACGGTGTTAAAGCTGGAGGAGATTATGTGAGAATATCCAGGACTGATGAAAATTCAGAAAAGGGTATGAAGGTGGATGGTCGAGAGAAGTTTTTAAAGTAGATACCATCAGAGACCGAGAGACAGCTTAAAATTATACTATCTAGAGGATTTAGATGGTGAAAAAAATAAAAGGAGGGTTCTATAAACAAGAAATACAGAAAATACGGTTTGATCCTAAAGTTATATGTTCAAAATAAAATATCTCCTATTCCCCATCAAAAATATAGATAAAGGGAGGTGAAATGTGAACATTGACCTACTCTGATAACATTTAAATTAAGGAAAAAAACAATGAAGAAACAGTTTACTTTGTGAACATGGAGAGTGGAGATCATGACGTTGCCGTCGATCGGGCTTCTATGGATCTACATCCTGAAATTAAAATATCAGACTTTACTACCAGATTATTGAGTCTCATAAAAACATCGAACGAGAATGTATGAAAGTAGAGTTATGCCGAAATGATATTGGAATGCACGTATCGAGATATGCCTGTCACATATGGCATTATGATATTGTAGAAATGCTGAGCATGTTAAAAACGATATTAAAATTAACAAACCAATGGATGTTATCATGATAACTGACAGAGAATTAGTTCTTGAAGATATTTAATAAACTCAGTGGTCTCTATAAAATCTCTTCCGATGGGTTCATAGACTTAAAACAAACAATTTGGATCAAGTCGTATATGTTAAAGATTTTAGTATTATAGTTTAATAAAAACAATTCAACGAAGACAATTCTTTAATCACTTTAAAGTCTTCAAAGCTCCAGTAAACCTGAAAGATAGGAAGTTTATTTATTTTCCACACTTCAGACTGGGTTCAGTAAATTTAGTACTTGTACGTGATGACACAATATTGAGAATTGACGATATCAAAGACCCTCTATGAATTTAATAGTTATATCCCTACGATGGAAGAGTATTTAGATTAGCTTGTAGCAAAAAAGCAACACCGTTGATTCATTACATTTTGTATTGTGACCCTTCAAAGATGTTACACGACCCCGGAGTAGAGCATGTGTTTACAGCGATATTGTAGAACCCCGTAGGTTGGAAACACTAAGGCTCATTACTAAGAGTGATACATTCTCCTAAAGATGGTAGAGTTATAAGTTTTCCTAGTTATACACTAATATACCTCTGAATTAATGCATCAATTTAGAACCGTAAGAGTGTATATAAGATATGTCGAGGGGAACCCTTACCCATTCACATATGGTACAGCTGTTTGTAAAGTGCATATACGGAAGAAGCTCCGATAGTGTAAAAAAGTCTAACTCGTAAATAAGTATCTGTGAAACAATAAGCAAATCGACCGACGATCATTTCTATTTAACGCTACCTTCCTCGGAAGTCTATGAATCTCATCCTGATAATAAAATACGGACTTTATACCGAAAATTGTGAAACCCTATAACTTTTGAGCGATAAATGTATGAAGCAGGATTAAGTGAAATAATTCTTGACGCTAATATTGAGAATGTAACACTTACCCGAGGCGCGTTCATAATTTATAGAAGCCTTAATTTTGTAAACAACACTTTGAAACTGCGTAACACTGATAGTTTACATATGCAGAAACGTAATGGTATCGAATATTACATGGAAAGGTTTACTTTATAAAACGAGGGTTATACAAGTCTCTCTTGGACATACTATGACACTTTAATAACCGATTCATAGTAAGTCGAATATGTCAAGACCTGAATATTTCGCACTAATAAACCCAAGGGGGAGATAATGGAGCTGGTGTCTTTAAGATCTTGGCGTGGTGCAAATTTACACGATTTAAGCAATTTCCAGTTTAAGGGTGTTCGTCTTACAGATAACCCTTCAGAAGAAGAGGTGAACCACAACCACGATTCTAGCAATTTTATACGACTTGTATTTCATTATCTGCCTACTATTGATGATTATATAGCATCTTCAAAAACAACTTTTGCTAATTCATTCATTTTGTATGTAACCCTACCGAGTTGTTACAAGATCCGGGTATGGCATATGTTTATACTGATATTATAGACATCAGTATTGTAAGGAATACTAAGCCTCTTATGCTAAGAGTAGTTTTCATTGTCCTAAAGATATGCAGAGTTATCACATTCCCTAATGTCACTACTTACCTTTGAGTAAGACCCAATTGAGTTCAATTCGTATTTATATAAGAGACAATTGGGACAGCAGTGTGTAAAGTACACATAAGAAGGAAGCTCTGTTAAAATAATAATAATAATTACATGGAAAGAGAAAGAGTCTTCAGGGGTTCAAGAATGCAGAGGGGATATGGTTTAGGTGGATTTTTTGTTCGTTGTTCCGACGTGCTATCCCCTTGTTTAAATCAGGAGGTAAATACCTCGCTAAAAAAGCAGCTAGGGCTGGTATAGATACTTTCCACTATAAAAAGTGTATTGATGTGTTTGCGCTTTAATAACGATGATAAATGGTAACTTTTTTATATAAATGATGACAACCTGTAACTATTTCGTATATAAGGAGTGTTTAAACAAATCTCCCTTCATTATACGTCAGACGATTGTACCAGCAAGTTGCATTTCCTCCATCCCTCCAGCCCAGACTGTTGTAAGAGTGAATTGGATCTCTTCTCTGTGAACCCTACACAGATCAGAGTGTGAGGTGAATCCAATTCTTATTAGTATTAACCCCGTTCACGCAATCACAAATACTAATGTACCTCTCGAATTCAATATCCTTGGCACTTCTGATCAATATCTTGATCCTTCGAATGTGTTTTTATATCTGAAAACTAAGTTAGTAAACGAGGATGGTTCAGATCTCACAGGAACCGATCACATAGTATCCACCGAGGCAAATTTCCTGTATACATGTTTAATCAACTTGATGTGTTTTTAAAATGAAACATCTCTAGGAACATCAGCTGCAAGTTACCTTATAGAGTTATATTGAAAACTTTACTAAATTATTTTCAAGATGCGAAAGAGTCTCACCTGCAATCACGTGGATATTAAAATTTAAAAGATGTAGAGAAACATAAGGACAACGCAGTGAAAATTTAAAAAAAACACGTATGAATATTATGGACGTGTAAGCGGTGATATATTCTCTCAGGAAAGACTTATTCTACCCTCAGTGGACGCTCGCAACCAGGTTAACTAGATCACACTCTCAATCTTGCCCTTAATGTCAAAGCAATGTTTTAGCCACAAACTACAGCTCCAAAAACCTATCTTAAATTACGGATCTGATCTTTATGCTACGTAAAGTGAATTTTATCTCCCCTTTAAACATATGGAAATTAGAGAAATCTCTTTTGACGATACAGCAAAATATCCAATCCAGAGAATTGGACTAATGCTCTCCCTTTCGTAAGGATTATCGAGTATTATTATACCTAACATCGTCAATTGTGAAGCTTACCTCAGAAAGTAATAATAGGAATTGTAGAACACGATGCTTATTCTGGAAACTATGTGAAGTCTGCCTTTAAATTTATCCATTTCGGACTTAGAGGTAATCAGATTCTGCCATGTGAATGGTACAAAAACCATTACGGTCGTATTCATGGAGATGATATACGGAAGGCTCACATTTTCTCAATGGTTCGCGTCCTTTTACGATTTATTTGGGGGGCCCCAATACTGTTATCTTGCGCGATAACGGTACAGGTGTGGATCTCAAGACTTATGCTGAAACAGTAATTTATACGCTTACGATCTCTCACAGCTGATCTTTCAGCTTGCAATGCTTATCATCTCAATATCCTAAGAAAAGGAAGACATTAGGACTGAATCTCAAATTTGCACCAAAGTATTGACATCCTGCAATCTCAAGTTTGATGTATTTGGAGCATTCCTCAACATAATGGAGATTGACAGAGTACGAAAAATAATTTTGAATTATTAAAGATTGAATGAAGAGAGAAATATTAAATGCCTTTAGAAACGAACGAAGATTTTTAGTGTATTCGCCTATGAAACTTAAGCTCTGTGAAAATTGGACACCACTCTGGCCTATCCTCAGACACTTCTCTCCGGGATGTTTTCGAACAATGGACACTGGATAGCAGTGTATAAGGAATAAAAATAATGTGTATATCTTCTTGACTCTCTGCATAGGATTTGTATGTTTAGTAATCATTATTAACAGTCTTTTTAAAAGTATAATTAAGTTCAAAATTGTTAAGACCTTATGTTTTCCTGTACAACCTATCAGTTCTAATATATGCGGTGTATACTGTATTATTAATTATATGTTTGTTAAATAATGTTTCTTTTAATAAACTTGTAAATATATTTGAGCTAAAATTTATATGTCAACGATTATTGTAGTTTGCAATTATGTTATAATGCTTTAAAATAAAAAACTTGAAGTCTTTAGCTTTTTTTTCAAGCACTTTACATTACAGTCAAGTTGAATATTACTTAAATTACAATAGCTCAATAGATCAATAGATCACAGAAGGGTAGGGAGGGGGGAGGGTTGTTTGATTTACTGATTTACTGATTTAGGGTATGTAAAACATAACAATTTTAATAAAAAATATGACTTGAATCAATAGATCAATAGATCAATAGATCAATAGATCACGGATGAACAGAAGGGTGGTTGGACTGGATGGGTGGGTTTGATTTATTGTTTACTGCTTTGGGTTAATAAAACCCAAATTTTTACGTTATAAACATGAAAAGCATAAAAAAAAATTAGTAAAAACAAAAATAAATTAAAAAATAATAAATTTTTGAAAATAAATTTAAGTTGAAAACAAAAGCTCACTCGTAAAAGCTAAAAAAAATAATAAATTTTATTAAAAGAAAACAGAACACGTTTGCGTTCTCGCGATGGTTTCATGCCGGATCGCGCCTGCGGGCGGGCGGGCGCGCGCACGCGCCCGTTTCGCGTCGGATCGCGCCGGCGGGCGTGCGCATTTGCCGCCCCGGGGCCTGCTGACGCAACCCGCCTCGCAGGGGGACCCTCAAACACCCATAGTCGAGATCTACATCCTTATAAACATATATTTTAACACCAAAATTGTATTATTATAACCTTATTTACTAACTTGGCACCGCACCGAAGCCACCGGTGCTAACTCAAACTCTATAGATCCAGACTCCTTTCTCCTTCTTCTATACACTATCTTAATTTCACCCTTCTACGATCAATTTAATTTTTAGGGGGCAGCGTCCCCCCCTTACTGGGGGACGCAGGGGTACGTAATCTCGTCGTAGACGAGATTACGTCATCATGCTCGATTGGGCGCTGTTAGGTCTAATCTTCACTCGGAAATGGAACGTCAAAAGGGCGTAATCCGATTAATTTCAGCTACGCTCTCGGGGGAGGTACCCCCTATATACATCCTAGAAACTTGAAAACTCGGCGGTAAGTAGCTTAACACCTCAATAGCCCATATACCAAGTTTCAATGCGATAGCTCTAATAGTTTTCGAGAAAACGGGTTGCCTACTCATCTGTACCATAACTACTCGTAGCCTATGCAGGCTCGGCATGGGAAAGGTTAATTATGATTCTAAAATAATGCATATCCAAAGTTATAAGTAATACCAAGCTAAATTATTTTGAATTGCTTATCTAAAATACAGAATGCAAATGCAATAATTTCAAGACATTTAGCATATAAAGCAAATACTGGACTTGGGAGCAGTAACCTCTAAGTC
Source organism: Trachelipus rathkii (assembly GCA_015478945.1). Lineage (NCBI taxonomy): Eukaryota > Metazoa > Arthropoda > Malacostraca > Isopoda > Trachelipodidae > Trachelipus > Trachelipus rathkii. The sequence goes on along the minus strand of JABUQX010074394.1, from coordinate 50,513 downwards.
AATTTTAAAATTGCTTTGAAATTCATCCCTAATTCTAAGAGATGACACTGGTTGTTGTATAGATGAACAAATATAGTAAAGATATAATAGAAAAAAACATTGGAAAATCAAGCCAATATTTTTTAACATTTTAGAAAACTTTGGCACGAAAGTTATTTATTAACTTACATCAAGTTAATTGGGAGAATAAAATTAAAGTGGTGATATTGTACTAATAAAATTTCAAGTTAAACTCCGTCCATTTTGGCAATTATGTAAAGTACGTGAAGTTGTGCTTGGATATGATAGCAAGATTCGTACAGTAAAAATCAAACAAGGAAATAGAAATGTACTTTAGCATTCAATTTCCAATTTATACCCTTTAGAATTGTCTATCACCCATGAAAGCAAAGCTCATAATCTTGATAGCAATAATACCTTAATAGTATCTGATAAGGACACTATTAATAGTACATGAACTCGTCCAAAAAGGGGAGCTGCTATAAATTGTAATAAATTTTTTAAAGATTATACTAAAAATTAGTCTGATTAGAGTGATTAAATGAATCCATTTAATCTTATAAGTTAATATTGCAATTATATTGGGTAAATACTGACTTCATTATATTATTATGTTAAATCGTAAATATTATTATTAATAAACTAAAATGTTGAAATATTTCTTATGTCATTTAATTTGATTGCATTTATGTGTAAAAATAATAATACATAATAATTAATAATAATAATAAAATAATTAATAAGAATAATAATAATAATGATAATAATATAATAATATAATTAATTAATTAATAATAATAAATATAATAATAATAATAATATAATAATAATAATAATAAACAATTAATAATCATAATTAATGAAAAATAATAATAATAAAAATAGATCATAATAATAATAAATAATATTGAATACAATAATAATAATCCAAATACAATATACATACATATCAATAGATTATTATATATCCTAATAAAGTAATATCTATTAATAATAATGAATCAATGGCTTAAACAACTGAATTAATCAAGTTATCATAAATAATGAATAATAATAATAATAATAATTAATAATAATAATAAATAATCAATAATAATAATAATGAATATAATAAATAATAATAATAAATAATTAATAATAATTTATTTTGATACATCAACATATAATAATAATATTAATGTTTTTTGTATTTATAAATATATATTAATTAATAAAATTTTAATAAGAAAAATTAATATAAAATTTATTAGATAATAATAATAATAAATAATAATAATATAATAATAATAATAATAATAATAATAATAATAATAATAATAATAATAATAATAATAATAATAATAATAATAATAATAATATAATAATAATAATAATAATACAAATAATAATAATTTAATAATAAAATAATAATAATAATCATATAATCTAATATTAAATTAATATTGATTAATATATAATAATTAGTATATAATAAAATTAATAAATACTTAAATATTATTATTATTAAGAATTTATAAAGTTAAAAATAGAAATATTAAAATTAAGAAAAAATAATTATTAATTATTTAATTTACCAATATTAATTACATTATAATTATATATTAATAATTAATAATAATAATAATTAATAAATTATATTAATCTAATAATTATAATATATATATTAATATATAATTATTTATATTATAATAATAATTAATAATATATGAAAATATTACTATAATAATATTATAGTTTAAATGTTTATGGTTATTGAAAACTTTAAATAATTATTGTACGCAAAATTAGATCAATTAATATATAATATTCTCTGACTATATAAAAAGATCATTAATATATTAATTATAAATAAATAATAATAATCGCTACAGACTATGATAAGATTTATAATATATAATTAATATAATTAAAATAATTTAAAGTGTTGTTGTGGTAAAGCAACCAATTACTAGTTTTCTCATACTGCTGTTACTAAGAACGTCCATTCTTAACAGTATCATTTAAGCAATCCCTTTATAACTCAATCTGTCTAAATAAAAAAGATCAACACGCTTCCGATTATATGTTTCTTCTATTATTATCGTGTATACTATATAATAAAAATGCAGCTTTGTCAGAAAACCATGATCGCTCGCTTGTCTATTTGTACTGGCTGCCCACAGTTCACGTCAATCCTAATAATAAAATAATAATAATAATAATAATAATAATTAATAATATACATAATAATAAGTTATAATAATAATATTAGATGATATATCAATATAATAATTAAATATGTATTATCAATTTTCTATAGTAAGATAGATGATAATCATATTTACTAGAATGAAAAATAATTAACTTAAAATTAATAATTATCTAAAAGTAAATTAATATATAAATAAAGAATAATTCATTATATATTCTTATCTTATAATGTATATATAATATAATAAATAATTAATAATTAAATAAATAATATATATAAATAATAATTAAGATATAATATCATGTACATTGGAAAGTGATTCTACTACAAATAATCATACATTAATTATATATAAATAATTCATATAATAAAATCATTAAATATAATAATTAATTAATTAATAATAATAAAATAATAATAACAATAATAATTATATTATTATAATATAAAAATTTAATATTATCAAATTAATATATTGATTAATAAATAAAATAATAAATATAATTTAATTATATAAACTAATAAAAAGTAGTAAGTAAAAAAAAATAAAACAAATAATAATAAAATATTAAAAATAATTAAAACAATTTTAATATATAAATAAAAATAACATTAATCTAAATATATTTAAATCTATCTATTAGAAATAAATTAGAATAATAATAATAAATTTAATAATAATAAATATTAATTATTAAATTATTAAGTATAAATTTATAATAATCAAGCATTATTAAAGTAAAAGTAAAATTTATTAATATATTGAGGAAGATACTTATTAATTTATAATTATATATACATAATATAATAATAATAATAATAATAATAATAGAGAATAAAAATAATAATCAATATTTGTAATAATTATAATACATATAATTAGTAATTATATGACTAATTGCATAATTTATAACTTAAATTAATAATTTAAATTAAATTAAATAAATTGTTATCATTAATATTATTAATAATTAATAATAAAATTTAATTATAATTAAATAATAATATTAATAATTGATATATTTAATATTAAACATGTGATATACATAATAATGAATCCCCAACTTAAAAATAGATTACAATATTTGGTGGAATAATATAATACATATATATAAAGTAAATAATATTACTAAATATATACAAGATACAATTAATGTGTGCAGTATGATGTAGTATTATTATTATTATTATAATATATAATAATAATAATTAATTAATTATTAATTAATTATTCAATTATATGATAAGTGATAACTTTTATATTAAGAATATTATTAGAAAATTTTAAAGTTAAAAATAATTAAAGTAATAAATAATTTTAAATTAAATAATGAAAATAATTTCTAAATAATTCAAATATCTTGTGATGAAACTGATGATAAATTATAAAATTTATAATCATATTTTAATAATAAATTAATACTATCGAATAAACTATTTAACAGATATCTCTGCGTTGTCTCAGACGTATAGGAGTAGTTACTATATAAATTATTTCTATTATTATTTATTACATTGATAAATAAATATAGATATATAAAGAAACAATAATAACTACTAAATATACTATATATAATAGTAAGAGTAGTATATATAATTAATATATATATATAATATTAAGTATATATATTACTATATATATAATACTTATATATATATATATAATATATATAATATATATATTATATATATATATATATATATATATATATATTTTTAATTATAGATATATATTATTATATATTATATATATATATATATATATAGTTAATATTCAATATATATATATATTTTATATATTAATATATATGATATATTATATATAATATCCTAATTTTAATATGGAATACAAACACCTTTTTTAACTAACACAAACCTACCATACAACTAGGGAATATCTTTTGTGCAAGATCTAATTTCAAACCACTATAAATTGTATATATTAATAATAGATTTAGTTCACAGATGAAATCTACTAAATATCACAGAAATAGTTAGTTAATCGAAAATTACCCTTCCTAAGACCTCTGGAGGTTTGGTGATGATTAATTTTCCTGAATCTCGTGGAATTATGAAGGTATTATGTAAGTATAGTAGAGATAAATTAACATTGATTATATTATATACTATATATATATATATATATAATTAATTTACTAGATATAATATACTATATTAATATAATATATATTAATATATATATTATCTATATATTATATAATATATTAATATTAATATATATTAATTAATATAATTAATATATAATATATATACTATATATTATATATTAATATAAACAGATGAAATTTTAATAGTATTGGTATAGTATTGATTATGAGTGAAGAAATTTTTTGGTCTTTATATAATTTATTTAAGTATTTAATCTCCCTCTAATCCACAATGTGTTAACTCTCTCTGCAATTCCTGTACATAGATAAGCCGTTCAAGAATGAAACTCTCGGATATTAATAGTATTAAATAATGACTCTTTAGATCCGCAATTACATGTCAAATGTTTTTTATGAGAACGTATATACACTGGAGGTTGGGGTCTTGCACCTCGAAAATGCATAAGTGACATGCAATATAGGAGTAATTTCTTTATAATTATTCGAAAAAAAATAAATTTTATATATAGTATTATAAAAAGAGCCTCATAAAATATTTAAGCAGAAAGTATTCTTGAAACGAAAAGATAGTTGGAAAACAAATAATGTATATTTATTATATATGCTAATTAAACAATTTTACATGACATTAACGTTTGATGAGGATTTTATACCTCAAGATAGTTTCATCACTGAAATGAATATGAGTTATATCGGCATGATATAACATATCGCTCAGTCTATGATCTTATATAAAATAACTACTAGATTTAAGCAATTAAATAAATGAACTTATTATTCTGATAAAATATATATATAATATTTGTTTTTCATATATATATATAATATTATTTCAGAAATTTATTGAAATAAGGATACGTCATACATCAATATCCGAGAGTTTTCTCTCCTCGGCAATATTTTATCGTATATTTATTTTGTTTTAAAACTAAATAATCAATTTTATTAATTATAATATGAGTTTTTTCAAATTAATAATTGATGCTTTATTAATAATAAATATTAAATAAAAATAAAATAAAATACATATTATTAAATTTGTCAAATTTATTTACAAGATATTAATAATATCTATATATTTATTATCTTTGAGTAACTATTTTTATTAATTATTTATTTATTTAACATACTATTATATATCCTAATAAATTATACAACTTTTATAGTTAACGATAACTTCATATTTTATATTTCATGTAATTTAAAATTCTTCTGTATCTTTTACTGCTGAATTTTACTCATTTAATTAATAGCAATTATAAAAAAGAGATATATTAGAAATAACTAGAGATATATACCCACTTTACAGAGATAAATATTGTATATAAAATATTAATTATATAACAGATTAAGGCTGAAATTTTCATATCTCAGACCTATCGATAGCCAGAAAAGCTCTTTCTAAAGAAAGTTGGATCTGCTCTATATCTCGATACTCTTCTTACTACTAAGTGGTATCATAATTGCCGACCTGAGTCTCTTACTTAACTCAATAGAATATATTGTAGTGAGCTACTGTACCTCTGTCCTCTCCCCTGGAGCTGACTACCAGATCTCCGTAGGTAATTGACCTATACCTATCTATCTTTCTACCTGATATGAGAATTCAAGTTTGTGAGTCTCGGATAACATTTTGTCCGTTGTTTTAACAAATGTTTTTCATAAGTCATAAAGGATAACGATACACTTTTCAAGATGGTGTTGTTCACTCCCTTTACTTTTATACATATATTTTTTTTTTTTCATGTATATATTTTATATTACATATAGTAGTAATAGTAGTAGTTATATATATTATATATAGTATACTATATATATTATATATATACTATGATATATAGTATGTGTATATATATAGTATATGAGTAAATTACTGTTTTGGTAGCCTTAAAATTAAAAGGAAACATTGCAAAATCTTACATTGATCAATACGAAGCTATTTAGGTCAATTTCAATTCCCACTGCTATTAATTTTCGCTGAGCCTTCCTGTCGCGATGCGTGCGGTAAACAATTTGGCTGTAAATGGTTACTAGCGTGATTTGTTAAGTCTAAGCTCAACAAGGGAAGTCTTGGTTTTTAGAGCATTCGACGCTGTGGTCGTAGAAACTTCAATGGTTGTTGCTGTTTTTGCCGCAAAACAAACGCCTAAAGAGCTTTGTCCGCGGGCCGGTTGAATGAGTGCGGGTTCTACTAGTCTTGAAAACAGCTTTTACTATTATTTTCCACCGTTTGATATTCTTCAACCCTGTAGTAATTGGCGGCTCCGCAAGAGGTTCTGCGTTTTTGTAGACGGTGTCACCGTTTTTGTGCAGGTTTCCACCTGTTTTTGTGGAGGTTTCTCTTTTTTGTTCGAGTGGGTTCTTCTGTTGGTGCTGCTTCAACAAAACACGTAAGTGTAAGAAAAATCTTCACACGAACCAAAAAAGTAGGTTGTTCCTCATAGTTCTGACTTTGGATATTATAATCTTCATTTTGCTTTGATTATTATTGTTTATATTCTTATTAAATTGAAAATTAAGACTTACAAGTCGTTTTTTAAAAGTCTTCTGGAGGGTCTAAATTAATGGTTCAGACCTCCTGGAAGCCTAGCGCCTGGCGCCTAGGGCCTGGGATGAGTTAGTATATCTATAGCTATATTACTATTCTACATATGTACACGTAAAGATATATTGTATACGTATATATATATAGCTATAGTATTACTATACGTAGTATATACTATATATATATATATATATATTATATATATATATATAGGTTATATAGGTATGTGATATATACTAGATATAATGTGTTGTGTGTGAAGGCGACCGGGACTTGTGTGTGCCTGGCTGTGTGGTGTGTGTTGCTTGTGTAGTGTGTGTGCTTTTTACACCAAATACTGTTGTTAGTTTTCTGGTTTAGTGGTAGTAATACGCATGATGATGCGTCCATTAGAGTTTTGCGTGGCTATCTGTTAATACTTAATTCTTACAACGTGATTTCCTTCATTGGGTGTAAAGTCCTTATTTGCCTAAGAGTCTCTAAAAAAAAGCTGATGTTTGGAAGGACGCCTTTAGATAGTCTTTCCCTGTATATGTTAATGATACAGTATGCTACAGGCTCTAGGTTCAACATGCGTTCTAAACGACGTAGGATATAAAGAGATGTTGACAAACTCACCGCAGCTAATCGAATTTGTGTCCTTAGAGGATAAACCGGACAGCGTTGAGCTGCAAACTATAGCATATATATATGATAGTAGTATATATATGCTGAAGTACTGAAGATATAATAGTGTAGTATAGTCTATATCATATATAGACTGATCACCTATAGGTAAAACATATCGATACGTATATATCACCTATAGTCATACGCCGGGTACCTCACTTACTACTACTATACCTATACTATATCACATTATCATATATAATCATATATATATTAGTTTACCTTATCACTATATATATAGTATAGTGATATCTACTATGATATACTATGATATAGTATACATGGTACTATGCATGCCGTTATATTAGCTACCCTACTCGTACTATAAGCCTACTACGTCACGCAGCCCGTATATATAGCCATATGTTATCATACGATGAACCCGCGGTGAGCGTGCGATACCGTGCTATAGCTACTTACAGCTATAGCTATATACGGATAGTATTAGTATAGGTTATAGTATATTACAGTATATACTGGATATATCATATATAGTACGAGCTCACCCTTACATAGACTAATTAAAATTAACTACAGTCAGCGTATAGATTCACTACTCATATATTAATTATGATATGTAGTTAAAGTAGCGTATATAGATATAACTAGAACCGTAATATCCTATATTATTAATTATACTATCTACAGCCTTATATAGTATATTTATATATATATAGTATATTCATATAATATATATACTGATTATATATATATATAGTTATACGTATATATATTCTATATAGTATAGTTATCATAGTATCTATATGACTACTATAGTATATAGTATTATATAGTATATATTAATATATAATTGTATATATTATAGGGTACTGTGACCGCTACTACTGTATATATTATGATCTAGATACTTATACCTAGTACGTATATACTGTATACTCAGCGTACTGATATAGACTATAAGTACCTTATACTAATGAGTATACGTATACTCCTATGATTGTAGTGAGTTAATATATATGAGTAGATTAGTATACTGTAGTTATAATATAGTATTATTACTAGTATACTATACTAATTAACTATATATAATATGTATATATATACTATATATATATATCATATATATATATATATATTATAGTGATATATATATATATCTATATATATATGATATGATATATAATATCATAGTATATATATATATATAGAATAGTAAATTAAGTAATCAAGATAATTTAAAGTATCGATATATATACTATATATATAACTATATATATGAACAAGAACCCTCAGCGTTCTAATCTACAACCATAATACTCAATTTGCTTTCTCTGTCGCTTAATCACTCTTTGGTCATATCAAAAAAGAATTTCAAGCTTAGATCGGTGTTTATTTTTTTCGCTTTAAGGTTCCTCGTGTTTCCAGTTTTCTTTTTCATGTAGCATATATGATACTCATCTTCTTCTTCTTCTCTATCTTCTAGTTCTTCTTTTCCTTCTTCTTTCTTCTTCTTCCTATCTTCTTCTCTATCTTCTGTTCCAATTCTTTGCCCTGCGTCATTCGTCGCTGTCTTCTTGTCTTCTTTCTTCTACTGACCTTCTTCTTCTTTTCTTCTTCTTACTTCTTTCTACTCTTCTATTCTTCTTCTTCTTCATTCTTCTTCTTCTTTCTCTCTCTCTTTCTTCTTTCTTCTTCTTCTTCCGTTGCTTGTTCCGCTTACGAGGCGTTCTTCTCCTTCTTCTTCTTTCTTCTTCTTGCTTCCTTCTTCTTCTTCTTTATTATTTTTCATTATCATTAGTTATGTTTTATAAGTTTATTTATCATTATTGTGTATATATTATTATTATTAGTTATTATTTTACTTCATTATTATTATCATTACTAAAATATTATATATTATTTATTGATATTAATGATTTTTTCTTTAATTTTGTGATATCTTCTGATTATTATTATTGTTGTTAATATATTTCCACTGTTTTTGACTGTTTATATGATTATGCTGATTCATTTTTTCTTAAGACAGGTTGTATTATTGTATTATTATGCCGTATTGTATATTATTTATATATATTGATTATGCTACACTATATTAGTTAGTAAATGGTGTCATATAGGTCTATTTATATTATTATCTATTATTAATTATTATTATTATTATTATTAAATAAAAATTCATTGATTTTATTTATTATGTATTTACCTGAATATTGACATGACTGATTGGTATCGCTTAAAACGCTTCAAACTTAGCGTTTAAAGAAGCGGTGCAAAGCCTATTATGTAGTATTATTATATCAGAACTCCTATGTATTCTATTATTATTCCATTCATTATTACTTATTATTATGTATTTATTATTGTTACTTATTATTATCACCAAAATCACTGCCATTGCCAGAAGATACTAATACTCTCTTCAATAGATTTTTACAATGACGATTGAGCGTCCGTTTAATTGGATGACGAGTTTTATTTTGGATGATATTGATCGAAAGTGTATTTTTCAAAGCGTTTTAAAGCTAGGGCTTGATACAGCGTTTTAGATACCAATTAGTGATTTCGAATTGTTAAAGCATTTATATTAATATCATTAGACGAGGCTTATACAAGCAGAGATTCATATAATTCCATTGGACATCCTTCATCATGATTTATCGACGTGTTGCTCCAGGCGAGGAGTAGACCGTTGGACGAATTTGCTGAAGTTTATGGAACATTTAATTCTCGCGGCGTGTATTTTGTCTATTGTTCATTTCTGTGGAAGTCTATTATCGACTGATTGCGATTAAATCTTTCTTGATTGAGTATCTGACCATTAGCGGTCAGCTAGAGAAAGGCTCTGACCTGCGATGATTGTTTGATTTGAAGCTTTAGTTTACTGAAATTTAGTTTTTAACCCTCCACAGTCGCATACATTTCTCGAACCAGATATGCTATCGCCTGTCTTTGAATTTAAACAAGCCAGAATAAGACTTGTAAAAGAACTGCCTCTTGACGAAGAGTATTTCTAATTATTGTATATAACTTGCGTCCAAAATTGGTCAGTGAAGGTCCTGAGTTCGATCCCTAAAGAGAAACTCTCTTGAGAAGCTGCCCTCCTTGATTAAGGGTAAACGCCTATTAGATATGAACTTGATGAAAAAATATTTCTATATTATGTTAAATGTTTGGCTCCATTTTTCAGAGTTCCCTTATTATGGTGGCTTATGTATCTTTGACGGACTGATAATAATTTAAAAAAGCGAGCAAGCTTGTTTTTAAATTGAGAAAATGCCTAAGGCTTACATAACATCTACCTGAATGGAAGAAAACAAATTCCTGTTCTGAATTAAAGATTGATTTGTCCCGATACACTGCGTTTGATAGTGTGCAAGTTAAAAGAAATTTGAAAAAATAGAATTAAGTGTTTAGCCTTATCCATTTTGATAAAGAAATGTGTAGTAAGAAAACAGCGTGGCTTATATTAGTTATTTTTTTTTGTTTACTTCTTTACACGTTACTTTTCGGACATTTTTTTTATACCGGTTTAAATTCTTTTTTGATTCACAGAAACAATACTTGGAAAAGTATAATATCCATATTGATTTATTTTCTTTATTGTGCATTTTATTATGGAAACTATAATAATATCGAAATAATATTAAGCATTTAAATTTTTTTACATTTCTTCATGACATTCGCATTGGACTATAATTCTAGATATGCTAATAAATAAAATTTAGAAATATAAAATTTTAAAAATATATTTTCAATAACGTTGTGCTGTTTAATTTATGTAAGGTACTCTGATGCCGATTGTTATTAAAAATTGGTTTATTTTTCATTGAACTGTACGATAAGACTGAAATTTTTTAATAAAATGTTTTTAAAATTAAAATCCTGTGGTAAAATTTTCAGTTAATTATAATGACATTTCACTATTTATAAAAGATTTCTAATGGAAATAAATTATAAATATTTAAACGATGTGGAAATTTTTTAAGTTAAATTTAAGGAAGTTTACAGCTTAATAATCCAGTTTAATTAAATTGTGGAAAGCTTCTCTATTTTAAAAAGATTAATAATGGAAAATACAGAAATTTATTTTTAATCTTTTATACCTTTCTGTATTCAAGCAACATTGTAAACTTTACAATAATTCAATATTTTTATTTCACAAAGTTTCCAACAATATCATTTGCGACTCTTTTTTCCTTTATTAATATACATAAGACTAAGAAACTTTAATTTTGTGGAATGTCATTCTCATTCCAAGAACTCTGAAGTATGAAATACATGGAAAGAAAGGTTTTGAATCTTTATATGATCTTTATATGTAAATGATTTTAATGATTTAATAACTTATATAAAAAAAAAATTTATTCCCATTTACATCTAACTTTTTTATGTCAAATAAAAAGTTAACTTAAAAGTACCAATTTATCACAAATTACCAATGCATCCACCTCCCACAACACTCTTACCAATCATTATTTAATTAATGCAATTTTTTAAAATTTAACATCAATTCAATTTTCATTTAATTTTTTTTGCCAATTTCAATGTTACCATACAATTAAATTTTTTTTTTTTGCAAAATAATTCTCGAGAGGTGGTAGTGAACACTTATATTCTCTCACAGTTTTATGAGTTCATTTGAAAGGATGAAAGTTGCAAATTTTTCCTCTGTGATGGTGATGACATTCTGCTTTATCCTTTATTGTATGTAAAATATAATTTTTTATTACAAGTTGTGACTGACGATGAGGAAGTTTCCATGTATATAATAAATGTTAAAGTATTTTGTACTGAAAAAAAATTATATGAATATAGGCTGGAAGAGCCGTGAGAGTGGGGGTCAGAATTCCTTTCTCGGAATTTTCATGATTTAAATATAAATATAGGAAAATTGTCCATAATCTTATAAAGGAATTTGGACTTCAAAGATTTTAAGTTTTGCATAACTTTTATTACATTTTATTATCTTAAGTGGATTTACATGATTTTAAATTTAATGATATGAATAATGTTTAAAAATCACATGTGATAACAAAAAATAGTTTTGTTTTCAGCTGTTTAGATTTTAATCGCTATTATAAAAAATATTAAGCTCTAACATGTAAAGAATTTTACACCATATGTGAAAATTTAATAAAAATTTTTTTTTTGCCAATGATTTTAAAATTGGTTTATATATATATATAGTATATAATATATATATATATATATATATATATTAATAATATAAATAATATATATATATATATATTAATAATATTAATATATTATTATATATATAATATATAATTACATATTACATATATATAATATTTAATTTATGTTATTACAAACCAGGTACTTTAAAAACTTTAGACCCATTATTTATATATTGATGGAACTGGAGGAACAATTAGTTTTATTATTAAGTCAGAATATCATAAAAACAATATAATAATAATACAATAATATAAATATCACAATTAAGATTTTATTTGATTAAGATAAATTCATGATAACTATGTTAATTCATTTTCAAATTATCAATTAATTCATACCTGATATATTGTTTTATCTCATTTGTTTATGTTTCATTCTCTAATTTTTCATCGATTATTTTACATCGTTATTTATATATACATATAATTTCATATATATTTACATTATATAAAATATGCTAATTTAATTTCTTAAAAACTGCAAAATATTGTTGTTAAAATGATATCAAATCTTTGTGGGAAATCAACCTTATTAATACATTTTATCAATTTTATTTATTTATAATCTATTGCAGATGTTATACAATATCTAACTATTGTCCGATTACTTTTCGCGTTAAAAATATTTCTAACTCACTGAACTTTCAAGTAACCTATTGATAGGTCCTTTAAAAAGGTTATTTTGAAGAAAGGTATTCATTAATTTTTTATGCAGTTAATAATTTACTATTTTTTTCAGTAAAAAAGCATTTGGAGTAACAAATTACAGTAGACAAAGGAAGATTTGAATGGGTATAAAATTGATGTGTGCTATATACAACACAATATATTTAAATTAGGTTTATTATTGAGTGAACTTAGATATATTACTTATTCACTGTTTTAAAAAATAATTGTACATAATTTCATACCAGAGACTATCCTCACAAAGTACCCATATATAATGGATGATGGGTAGGAGTCGGAGTCACATAGAGTTACGCAGTCGACAGTCGGTAGTCAGTAGTATTTTGAAGAGAGTTTGAGTCGAGACTCATCAGAGTCCGAGTCGGTATTATTTTATAGAAGGGTGGATAGTCGGAGGTCGAGTCGTAGAGTCGAGGTCCTTAGCGTAGATCACGGAGTCGGAAGTCGGTAATACTTTCAAAGATAGTAGCTCACGTTAAGGAGTCAAAGATTTATACCTCTTCAATTTGTAATAAAATGGTAGGAGACAAAAATGATATAGTGAAATATGTAAACTAATGATGGAACATATCTCTCACTCATGCATGAAACTGCTGCGAAAAAATAATTGCAAACATACGTATATGTTCTCTCTTTATCTACATGTCAAGAAACTAATAACTAATATAATAAAGTTTAAAATAATAACTGCTGAGTATCTAAGTTTTTAAGACGAGTTCTGAAATATGCAATAAATTATATTTCATATAATTTTTAATTTTGGTTTATATATTATATCTTTATATTAATTAATTATTATACTTTTTTATTTAATAATAATAATTAATACTACTCTTAATTCAATTTTTTTGTAAGTAATTAATTTATTTTCTTCATCACCGAATAATATTATATTAATAAAAAAAAAATAATAACAGATAGCGTGTAATTTTATAAATTTATAATAATAATTATAAATTAAATAATTTTATATGGATTGTAGAAACAGCAATAATAAATAATGAAATAAATTGTTTTAATAATCATAATAAATAATGATTAAATACTGTAATTAAGAATAAAATAATTACAAATATAAAATAATAATATTAAAAACAAATAATTAGTCAACTCACAGAAAAATAAGATAACAAACGCACCGCATACAAAGATCAAACGTGCCGACAGATTATAGGACCTAACTTACAGAGAGCCAGCGTATGACTTACTGGCTAACAGCTTAAAACCTATCCGACATTAATTAATATAATTACTTATATAATTATTAATAAATATATAGTATATATATATAATTTTTAAAAGCATTCGTTACCACAGAAATTTAATATTAACTACACTACCAACGAACTTAAAATGGCGTCACATTTTCTCCTAATAATATTCTGTATAAATTTATCACGTAGAATACACTATATTTAAAGTTCTTTTTCTTTTACAAGATTATTAAGTAACCCATGTCTCTACATTGGTTGCAACTCTACCTATCTTGAAATTAATGTATCAATTGTAATTGCAGAAATCCAATGATCAACATTAAAATATATATATATGCTGAATACTACCCATTTATATACTAACTTTTCTCGATCAAATATTCTATTATCTTCATACCATAAATAGTGCCTACATGCGTAGACCTCTAGGCAATCAGGTCTTTTTACAAATTACATCCGAAACATATGTTACTTATACTAGAGATTTTCCTCATTTTTTATTAATTTATAACATAGGTTTCAAATATATCGTTTTATGATATAATATAGATACTATGAATAATCATTAAAAATAGTAAACTAATTTTGGAGATATGCAATTATTAATTCATTTTTAAATCTTTATACAAAGAACTAAGATACATTAATACGTTATCCAAATTACAAACCTTATTTTCATTTGTGACTTAATATTTTTTATTTTATGATACAAATTCTGCATTGGCAAACCATAACCGAGAAAAAGAAAAACCTATTATATATTAGCTAAATAAGTACATATCTATTTGATTATGTTGCTAATTATAAAATAAACAATTTAAAAAATTACGGACAGTCATTTATCATCAACACAAATAACATTTAAATAATGTAAATATAAAAAAAAGGTTAAGTTTTAGATTATTTGATAATATTGTGTACAATAATCATATTTGAAAGAAATCCTAATCTTTTAAAAAGGCTACCTTTATGAGTACGAATCAATGTAGTAAGATTTTATAACGTAGTTGTCAAAAAGTTTTTTGAAACAAAAGTTAGGTAAATTTTTTTATCGTTTTCTTTTCTCATTTATTCTTACTGGTCTTAAAGATTAAATTTTAGCTGTGTGACCCTAAGACAGTATTAAATACGAAATTCAGAGAAACAATATATATTTAATCAGAGCTTTGAATAATAATAGGAAGGTAAATGTAACTTATATTAGATGATTTTATTCAAAAGTATCTTATCTGGCTTTATAATAAGTCATTATTATTTTATATTATTTACATTTTAAAATTTAAAGTATTTTTGATATATTATATTTGTTTTATTTGTTTATTGTTCATAATTTTGTTATTTTTTTATATTAATTTGTTTTTTTTTATTTTTATTATAATTAAGTATATTTATCGTGAGAAAGTGAAATTAATAACATATATATATATATGTTAATATATAGTAATATAATAATATATATATAATATATATTATATATATATATATCTAAAGGATAAATATAATATGTGTTATATATTATTAAAAGAAGTATCTCTCTATTAATATATATATATATATATATATATATATATATATATATATTATATATATAATATATTATATATATATATTTTATATATTAATATATATATATATATATTAATATATATATAATACTAATATATAATATATATATATATATATACTTATAATATTAATATATATATATATATATATATATATATATTAATATATATATATTATTATTATATATTATTATTATATATATATATTATAATTAATATATTATATATATATATATATATATATATATAATATATATATATATATTAATATTAATATATATATAATATATATATATATATATATTTACTAATATATATATTAATATATATATATATTATATAATTACTATTATATATATATATATATATAAGATAAAATATATATTAATATATATCTTAAATATATTATATTATATTAACATTGTGAGTATTAAATTGGATCCGTTAATATTTTGTTGTTAGTGATTAGTAAAAAAAAGTATCTATATTATAGATATAGTAATATAATTATTAATATTTTCATAATTATATAATTTATAAATAATAATATTTTCAAATTTCTCACGTATCATTTCTTATTATGAGTTCGTTTTAAATTATTGATTAGTAATATTATAATAATTAATGTATATATATATATGATTATTATTTTTTTACATCAAAACACAAATAATTAACTGAGATAATCCATATTTACTTAACAAGTTTATATATATTATAATATCTATTACGTATATTATATATATAATATTAATTAAGTATATATTATAAATATTAATTATTATATAATATTATATTAATATTATATATTATATAACTATATATTATATATTAATATATATATATATTAATATATATATATTATTATATATATATATATATATATATAATATTATATATTATAATATATATTATATCAATATATTAATATATATATATATAATATATATATATATATATATAATATATATTAATATATATATATATATAACTAATATATATATAATATATATATAATATATATATTAATATATAATATATACTAAATTATATTATATATATATATTATATTATATTATATATATATTATATATAATAAATATTATATAATATATATATATATATACTATATAAATAAAAATCATAATGGTTTAAAAAATTTGATCAATCCTATAATATATTAATTATTTCTACCTTTCCGTAAAGAAAATTATCGTACAAAGTTTTAGCTTCAGGCTCTAGCGGAGTATTATTATTTCGTTATTCTAAACACCCTACTTCACATAATGATAAATAATAAATAATAATAATATCATAATAATAATAATAATAATAATATAATAATATAATTATATATTAATAATAATTAAATAATAATAATTAATAATAATATAATATAATAAAAATAATAAAATATATAAATTATAAAAAATTTATTAAAATATTTTTTATAATTTTTATTAATCAAAATAATATTAATATTATTTTATATGAGAGTAATGAGAGGGGAGATAAGTAGGTGATTATATATTATAAGTAGATTAAATAATGTTTTAGAGTGAATGTTTAAGAATAATACAATTAAACAAATGAGGTTTTATTAAACTCATAGAGAGTGAATAAAATGATATATAACTTAATTACATAAATATATAAATTGAGATATAATGAATTGGAAGAGATGAGAAATGAGGTGAGATACGATATAGTATTGCGAGCAGGAAAATAATTATAAATCACAGAATGAGGAACGAGTAGGATTTAGAAAGTGTTTGTGACATGGCGAACATCTGATACTAAGTTAAAGCCACCGCTTCAGACTACGCTATATAGCGTTTAGAATAACATCATCTTCTGTATTCAATGAGTGGTCCACGCAATAATCCGCATGAATTTTTTACACTGACTATAAGACTGAAGATAAGAGGCAATTCTATAGGAGAAATTTTCAGGCCGTGCAAACTCTACGGGACTAGAACAATATTTATTAGAGGGGAAAAGAATATGTAACGAAAGTATAGTGAAGCTACTTAAAGTGATGCAAGTATGTTTATTTTAATTTATTAATTATTAGATGAAACCATCCTTCGTTCTATTCTCGACACTCATGTAAATTTAACAAAACAGTTTATAAATAAGTATTATCAAGTTGAAGGAGTAGTAAAACCATGGACAAGAAAAACATAGCGTGTATTTAATTAAGCTCTCGTTAATAAAATATCTAGTAAATATATATAATGCTTAATTTCTATATTAGCGGTCGCTCTATCGCTCCTATACACGAGTCGCTCTCCACTAATTATAATATATATATATATATTTATATATATAATATATATGATATTAATATATATATTATATATATTATATATATATTATATATATATATATATATATTAATATATATATATAATATATAATATATATATATATATTAATAATATAATATATTATATATATATATATTATATATATATATATATATATATATATATATATATATATAATATATATTATATTAATTAATTAAGGCAACTATCAACATTACAACCTCTAAAATCTGCTTCAGTAAAAAATGATTATATGTTTCTTTCGACCATATATGATGGGTATACCCATACAAATGTGGAAAGAGTGACACAGTACAGTGAATTATAAAGTAAACAACCAGCCTCTAAGTCCTGAACCAATAAGTATAGATATTCCCAGCCTCAGGTTAAGGGCATTAGGCTAGGTCATCCTGGACTATCAACAGTACCTAATCTGTGACGTGATGAGCTAATAGGATAATTGTAGGTGATCTGTAGTGATATATATAAAAGGTTTATGGTACCTATATATAGCAGACAGGAGAGTCATGAAAAGGGGCTATGCAGGTGATGGGTATTGATGATTAGTAGTATAATTAATATCAACTATGCCGTATAAACTGTAATGAACTTTAAACAGAAATCTCCACAAACGGCATTTTTTTACTTGTCCTTCTTCGGGCTGCTCACACTCCCAGTAGTAGAAAACTAGAGTTCGACTAATTACGACTGGACGTACATATCTCATCAAGATTGGCATATTGAACTAGGAGTATCGACTCAGAGCAGGCAAGACACTCGACCCACAGTCCTTGCTACACTTGCTATGAGCCAAACTACAGCCCACGGCTATTCTTTTGGTCCCAGTTGTCGCATCTCCCCGCCACCACACGGGGGTCACCCAATCCATAAACTGATGTAGACTCTATACATCTATAATTCATACTGCCTTACTTCACCTGAATCACTTAGTTTCGATATCTTAATTACACTAGAGCAAGAAGATGAGCGGCGAGTGAATTATAAAAGCTGGGAATTAGAATAACCTTAGAAAATTATATAATAAGGTACGTAAATATGGTGAGTGTACTTTACTTCACCCACCTATATAGATCAGAAAGCGCTTCACCGAAGTGATACTGCTCATAACTCCTCTACCGTATATTTATGTGACCATATATATATATATACATACAATATAATCTACTCACAGTCTAAATATTTCATGGAACCTCACTCACTCCCATCATGTATAATAATTTAGAAGTCGTACCTATGAATTACCCTGAAATATCTTTCGAATACTCATATTCTTCATTCATTCATGTCCCACAATAAGATTATACTCTATTTCAGCTACGATCGTCATTTTTTATAACTTATGTATGTGAGTCCATTATAAAGACCCTTCTGATAAATGATATTGTCACTCAATAATATATCTTTAATCTGTAAATCTTACTCATAACTCACTCACTCATTTATGATAGTAATTCTATTTCTGTTATATTCACCACGAAAGCGAATATTCTTTGCACAAATAATATGATTTTGTGTGATAGTAAGATCAGGAGGGCAACTGGGTTGTCTCTGTAGAATGCTTATCTCGAAATACGAATATTATTTATATTATAAATTTCTATTTATTGTATATCCTCGAATCAGATCGTTCTATCTCTGACCATTGGCTCTATATTTATATGAATATATACTGTTGAAGCCATAAACATATGACTAAACATACTGCGAGGATAGTTAACCTAGCAAGCAATAATTAGGATAGTTAGACTAACTATTATTTTGTTACACATATGAGATCAGTTTATGTTCCTTAGAATTGAAGGCTGTGGTATTATGATTGTGTATCATTTGTGTGTACATATTGGCTTTCGCACTACATGTAGTTATTTTTTATTATATCGATTATGAGTTACCATGTGAATGATGTTCAGTAATAGACATTTTTTTAAAGCTATAGTGACTTAGTTGTATGAAGAAAGGTGTACCTACGTTGGTAGTTATCAGACTTGAACAGACAGCACATCAAAAAACAAAAATTGCATAAGGAAATAAAAAGAAATATTAACATAGCAATTTATTGAAGACGTTCAATAGATTTCTGCGTAGAGAACTCACATGATCATAATAACTTATATCATTTTATGAGAGTAAATAGGCCTGATTGAATTTGAATTTTTGAAGAACTGATTAAACTTTAGGTAGAAAGTGGTGATGAAAACGAATATTGAAAAGTAATATATATAATTTTATATTATATATATATAATATTAATATATAATATATTTGTGAGCATATAAATCCGACAATATCCTCAGCATTATATATATCATAACGGTCAGCTTGCCCTGCGGATGATTGACTGATATATCACGGAATATTATGGGTATTTGTCGATATTATGATATTAATAGAATTTATATATTAATTAAAATAATTATACTCTATTATAAGATTGAATATGATAACGCAAAACTTTATTAAAAAAATGTAAAGACATGGAGTACTTCATTCACTGTTGATAAATATATTGATGAATCAAATAGTAAATTTTTCGTTCATGAAATGTATTAAATTAATATATAAATTATTAAAGTATCACTCAGTAAGTCTACATCGAAGATTAATAGGGCATAGTACCAAAAAAATTAATCGACCTCTTATACCGTACTTCTATACACGGCTGAGTAAGAAGATTTTGAAACCTTAATCTCAAAATGAAATATATATAGAACGATTGTTTAAAAAAGAAAGAAAAGTAATTAATATAAATAACTAGAGAGCTAAAAAACGCTTTTTGGTTATCTATAGGATATTTAATGAATTATAAATCATCATACTATCTGATAACACTAATTAAGATCCTACGTTATAAAGAGTCAAGTTTATTATTTTAACTACATAATTATGAGAATAAAGAGTTAATATCGTATATATCATTTAGTGTTTAGCAGTTGAAACCCTCTACAAACTCCTAGAACTGAGTCCCTAATTAAATTATTCTACGCACCATTAATAAGGAAAATAAAACGAAATCTATCAGAATACATAACAATATACCGAGTCTACTAATGTAAATATATCATAACAAATTCAATGTGAGGGAAGAATTTTAACTAGTATACAGTTAGTGATGAAGAATAACACACGTAGCATTATATACCAAAAGACATTATCAAATGATTTGAAAACTACACCTATATATAATGAAATAAATAGACAAGCGATACACACAGTTGGCGGTACATCTTGAGACATGATTTAAGATTATTGGAAAGCTTTTGAGGCGCATAGATGTTTACGAAGCATCACTAAGCTATTAATAATACATTGACAATAGAATTACTTATATATGGCCTGTCTTCCAACTAGTGTATATTTACAAAGTGAGAGGATGTATTATATTGCAATATACTGTATGAGGCCTAAATAATATACTTAGATATATAGGAAGAGAAACACTCTTACAAGAGAAATAAGGCAGATAAATTATGATTTTATCTATTACTCTAAACTACATAACCCTTTACCCTTACTATGTGAATATTTTATAGTATTAAGTGCAAAAATAGTATGAATATAATTCAATTGTAATATCTCTTTCATTAAGGTCTAGGAGGTTGGGTGAAAATAAATGTGATATATTATGGTGGAGTATGTTATTTAGAAGTTAGTGATATGCTCAATAGGCTCGTCACAATTCTGGTAGAATAAATTATATATATATTAATTAGAAAATTCTGGCTAAAACTCGAATATATATATATATATATATATATAAATATATATATATATATATATATTATATATAATAATATATATTAAATAATATATATATTGAAGGTTAAGTAGCGGATATCCCATATCACTGCATCGCATATTGCACGGATATCCGCATCACTTAATTTCATCATATCCGCATCGCATTAATTTTTATTGACGGATAGCGGAAGAGTATTAACATCTATGAATCATGAGAAAAATCAGTGTGTTTCGCATATGATTAATATATATATATTATAATATATATATAATATATATATATATATAATATATATACTATATATATATATATTAATTTATATATATATATATAATAATATATATATTAATATACTATTATATATAATATATATTAAATATATATATATATATATATATATATAAATATATATATATAATTCATATAATATATTATACATATATATATTAATACATATTAATATTAATATATATATAATATATATATATAATATATATATATACTAATATATATTATATAATATTATATATAATCATAAATACACCATTCATACGCATTACCTAGCTGAGTAGGTGATTAAAAATCAAACTCATCCTGACCATATACCCGCGGATGCGAAAAAAATAACATCTGTATCTGCATCAATAATTATATATATATAATATATTTATATATATATATATATAATATATATAATATATATATTATATATATATATATATAATATTATATATATAATTCTTATATATAAAATATATATTATATATATATATATAATTATAATATATATTATATATAATATATATTAATATTATTATAAATATTATATATATATATTTCATAATATAATATTATATATATATATATATATATTATATATAATATTAATAAGCTATATAAAAGTTAATATTGCATAAAGATTTGCAGAAATCAAGCCCCAAGAGTCCTTTTTAAATAGTAATTTATATTAAATGGCGAGTAAATGATGAAATTAAGGGATTCTCAAATAAATAATTGTTAAGTATGAAGAAAAGATTAATTTACTAATTATATTATAATATATGATAGTCCACAGGATAGAAGGAGTAGTTAAGCTATATTTCACGATACTTACTAGATTATCCTCCTTACAGATAAGCTAATGAATTGAAGTACTAAATAATAAAAATTATATATATATAATAATGAATATGTATACGTTAGATAAAGTTGTTAAAATATATTAATAATTAGAAATAAAATATAATAAACAACATTTATCTTACTAGATTTCTGTGATTATTTTATATAATTTCATTTTAGTATCTTTAGTATTTATTAGGCAGTCTGAAGGAGAGATCTATAGAGTAAGTAGTGGGAGGCGGTAATTTAGAGCGAGGACTATAGGCGTACATCGAGCTAGTTAACGTATATATTTTATAATATATAAATTTGGATAGTTAAAACCGGGAAAAAACGGGGGTAATAACGTTACAGCATACGCACCATGAAAAAGAGGCAAATCGATCATTTTTGGACCGAGGCGAAAGATCGTTCTAATTGTTTAACTATACAGGAGATATAAAAAGAAGATATAAATTAAAAAATAGAAATATATATATATAATAACTAAATTACAGTTTGTCAAAATTTAAAAATAAATTTTTCAAATAATAAGATTTTAAAATTTATATAAACATAATAAATAAATAAATAATAATAATAATAATAAATAATAAATAAAAGATAATAATTATAAATAATAATAATTAATATATAAATATAATAATAATATTAATAAAAAAATAAATTAAAAAATTATTGAATTCTAATAAAAATTTAAAAATTAAAAAGAAAATAATAATAATATGTATAATAATTATAATATATTTATCTAATGACTGTAAGTTAGGTATTAAATTTATTGAAGAATTACATATTAAAGTAAAGGAGAGAAACGAATCACATTTTAATCCCCGACTATCATATATGATTAGTAGGACTTTTTACATACTATCTCTGCAAAATGACAACTATGCATGTGCAATTAATGACAACTATATTTACTAATTACTAGATCAAAACAATATTATTTCTATTGAACTATCACATATGCTACACGATGATGATTAAAAGTAATTTAAGAGATGCCTTATGTGATGAATATTCTGCTAATAAGTAGAAATATTTAACCAAAAACCAAATAAACAAGCAAAAGATAACACAGAAACAGACCCGCAATAATTTAACCATTACTTATCTCAGATTTCATTGCTATATGAAATACATGAACACGTTCTTTTGGCTCTTAGCAGCTGTGAAAGTCTTTTCAGGGAGGTGTTAAAAGACATCTTAACAATCAGTGACCGAAGAAATATAAAGAAAATATAAGCTTGGAATATCAGATAAAAATCCACTGGTTTTGTGGCGTGATATATAATTGTAAAATTTTCTATACACCATCTTGCAGAAGTCGCCAATGAATTCTTAGCATGCCCTTATAAACTAAGTGTAGCTAGTGAGAGTTATTTGAATATACTAGCTTGTCTACATGTAGCAGATCTTTCTACTTTACGAGCTCGCAACAAGAGCAAGCTCGTCCAACTGCACGTCTCGTGCAATGAGGAGCGCTAATTCGAGAGGTGTTTCTCTGAGTAGATCCCATAATGCTCTGATAATTGCTGGACTCTCTAGAGAGCATTAAATAGTATAACGCCAACACGCGACACATCTATATACTCGCACACTGAGGCATGGAATCTATAAGGGAACAATGAGGTTGGTGGAGCACTACGATGCAGAGAGTGGGAGGTTGGGTTCCCGAAGCACGCAGTCTTCTCTTGATTCCTCTGGAAAACCTTGACACGGGTATATCACCCTATTTGAGGTGTAAATACGCTCAGCCTTACGTTACATAGAACGTAAGGGTTATATAGAACTAGTAACTACCCTTCTCACCTTCATATGATAATAGGGTGTCTGGCACCCTAAAAAAAATAGAAATTAGACCGGTTAGAATTGATGAAACTTGGTATATAATTACCTTATCTTTATAATAATAGAGTATATATCTCATCAAGTGCAGACAGTATATAGTAATAAGTAGACGCCTATACAATATCCATAATATGGTAGTTGGGTGAGAAAAGATATAGACACGCAAGTGGCATGATCAGTAAAATGGGGCATCCCACTGAATGAGATAGAAACTTATGGTATATATTATATATATATACTACTCATACTTATAATGTCAATTCCTCAGTATACATAGCCGAGTAAAGTAGACGTATAACAGGTACCTTCTAGTATATATGGTATCATAATTACAGTTGGTGATGTAAACTAGGCAATATATGGAATTTGGACAATCTCATTGAGGATGGAGGGCTTGTATGCAACCTAAATATCCTTTAGGAAATTGTATCAAATAGAATATAGATATAACTCGGTATAATATACCCTTTCTTTATATATATGAATAGAGTAATTCGATCACCTAACGAAGTTACGTGGTCGCTATACCATGAACTCACAATGGTGTTAGTCTCCCGTGATAGCTGAGCCCAAATATATTATATTATGAGTAAAATTGGAGACTAATAAGAGAAAGTTAAGAAATTTGGAGAACACAGCAGAAGAGAAGGATAATTAAGGACTGAGAAGAAAGTCACGGAGTGGCTTAGAAGTTTGTACTCACAAGGTCTTATTTTTCTCATATATTATAATAATATTTTTAATAATAATATTTTATATATTTATTATTATAAAAATAATTATTACATATATCTTTACAAACTTTCTTGATTTTGTTTTTCGTTTTATTTTATAGTTTAAAATATTTATTTTGGTAGAATGAAAATTTATATGCTTTTTTATAGTTTATTATATAACGTGAAAAATATTATATATTACATTTTTACACACCCTATAAAGGTAAAATAGTAAATCTAGAAATCTAAAAACCATCATCACTAATTATATAACCCTACTACTGTAACTCAAAAGGCAAGTTAAATGTTTAACTAAAAATAGCTGTTGTCATTATAATTTTATAATTAGAACTAATTATAATGTAATCTTTTTAATATGTATAACTTATATAATTATTTATTCTTTATTTGATGTTCTTGAAGACATAATATTATCCCATTTTTTATATGTTATAAGTAAAATTTTACATTTACCTACCCTATATACGGATTAATTACAGTATCTAATCAATAACTACCTAACCTATGTATACCTCGTATTATATACCCATATATATTGATAATATATACTTCCCATTACCAACTTTTCTCCAATCTATTCAGCTTTTTATGATTACTTTGGTCTATTTTTCTAAATTACTCATAAGCAGATTCATGTTTATCGTTTATTGTTTAATTAAAATCATTATAATACACTCATATATAAAAACGTTTTATCTATTTTTGTTATTTTATTAAAATAAAATATAATATTTTTTTTATTACTTTTATTATTGATTTATAAAGAGTAATATATAAGAATTATACTGTTATTTTCAACTTATTATTACATCACATAATAGATCGAGCAGTGATAAATTACAGTAATCGTATAAATCAAATATCACCAGCACCTACCTAACAGCCTCTACACTAAACATATATATATCAAAATAAAACCTATATATACACTACCAATATGCTATATTGATTCATATTATGAATTATTAATAATTGATCTATTGAATCTTATTGATTCAATATTGATTCTATTGATATTCATGTACATTAATTTTTAAATAACTAAAAATCTTCATTATAATTTTTGTATTTATTAATACTTTAAAACTTTTTTTTTATACAGAAATAATTTTATTCTCACTTTATCATGATTCTTATTGGTAAACTGATTAAAAATAAATTACGATATACACTCACTATATAAGCAGTAAATACTAGTAAATACATGATAAAATCATAACACAACCAATACCTATCCTACTCTACCTACACTTATACCCTCATATATAATATATACTAATTATATATATATTTAACAATAACCACTATCTTAATTGAATTATACTATTGACTATATATTGATATTATACTATATCATAAGTAAATAATTTATTTTATAACGTACAATATCTTTTTATTTATTATATTATTTGATTATTTATTTACTTTATAATACTTTATTATATCCTTATTACTCACTAAATATTTTATTTAATTTCTTATCAATTGAGTTTATTTAATAGAGTATAAAAATATTATAACGTATTTTAACTCACTATACCTTAAAAAGCAGTAATATCAGTAAATCAGTATAATCAATAAATCATACGTATAACTATATTACTAACCTACTCCCACCTATATATACATATACTATAGTATTTAAATAATTAACTAATTGATTAATTTATAAATTCAAGTTTTCAATTATTTTAGTAATAACATAACACTATAAATGCAATATAACTTTTGTATTATTAAATACCTTATGTTTTTCACCAACCATTAATTATTTTAGACTTATCCTGTTAATAACGAAGAAATGGATTTATTGAGACTTGAATAAAGTTCCCCTTAACAGTAAATCAGTAAATCAAACACCCATACCCTCCCCACCCCACCCCTGATCTATTGATCTATTGATCTATTGATTCAAGTCACATTTCAAGTATCATTTTGGATAAACATAACATCAAAACGAGCTCTATATACACTGATCAACGAATATACGCAAATGTAACAAAGTTTTCAAATTAATAAAATCATCTGAACTAGAATATTAATATACAACA
>JABUQX010074394.1:2500-20000 GCA_015478945.1 Trachelipus rathkii | reverse complement strand
AGATAAGTTCATTGTCGGGTTTTTCATTTTAGCTCATGTTAGGCTATTATAGATATGGTCAACCTCGTATATCATAAACGTATACTCACATCTGCCTAAGAGTCTAATGCAATCAATAATCCCAGCAATGGTGAAAAATACATTGGGCGGTTTTTAACTATAGCAAAATCTGATATTGAGCGAGTTTGCACTCAAATTTTATTTGTGTGATGTTAATGTTAGTTAGTATATTTAATATTAATATAAATATTATTCAATATATTTGTATATATATATGGAATATATTAGGGTTTTAATGACATAGAATTAGTAAGGTGGGAGGAGGTGGCAGGGTAGGATGATTAAGTATTAGAATTATGGAAGAATAGATAAGAGAGTAGGAGGTGATGCCCTATACTAATAAATGCTCAGGTAGAGATTGAATTTTGAGTTTTGTATTGTGGACTCACGAATATCTGAAGATGAAGTTTGTGAGGTACCTATATAGGCCAAATACATACCTAAGAGAGGTTATACTATCTCGCTAGTACAGGCGATGTGTACCACACGCAGATGCCGAGTTGTGAAAGCTCATGATTTGAGACATATAATATGACACATAGGTCGCTATGGTTGTAAGTGGCGGATAGGACATGAGATCTAAATTCACTATCGCGCTGCTTACAAAGTTATGTTCTGATAGTAGTGCATAGTAATACTGGTAACTAAGGATATATTTAGAGGTTTTATACAATATTTAGGATTATTATATGAGAGAATTATGAAAAGGGTAATATCAGATAAACGGTAATAAGTTATATAAGGGAATATAGTTAGTTGAATTATATGCAGTGATAAAATTTATGTGGACGTATACTGGTTAGCATATATATTTATAAATCAATGGTGGATGTAAAAGGACTAAGTCTTGATGAGCTAGGGTTTTTTCATGAGGGTATGCCGTTACCTTTGTTAATGTATATAGTGAGACTATGGTCTGGATAAGAGGTATAGATCTAAAAGTACAATGTGTTCAGATATACAATCTTAGGGGCGTATTAGGTGTGAAAGAGAATGAGTAAGGAGAGAGAGAGATGTAGTATAGGAATCGCAGACAGTATCTTGATATTTAGCACGCTCTAGATTTCTGAGCTGATAGAAGTTGGGGCACAGTGCAGCTAGTAAGCGAAAAAATGAAAGTAAGTTTTCGTGGTGTCTCGATTGGTATTCTCTCGGTTATTTTTGTCGTTTCGTGTGGAACAGCAAGTATCGGATAGAGTGTCATTGATGCTTGGCCGGCTATTATGAATTATAACTGACTAGGAATGTATAGTGGTGAGTTTGTGGGATACGGAAACGTGACTGAAGAGAGTGCCGAGTAGGTACCGCGAAACAGCTCGCGAGAGGTCTGGAGTATCAAGATTTATACTGACTAAGGCGAGAGAGAGTAGGACACGGGAAGAAATTGTTACCGATGACACCTTTAAGTTAGTTCTGAAGAAAAAAAAGTTAAAACTTATAGACATATTGAGCTAATATTGTAGATGTGCTTGTGTCTCTTTTATATGTTGTGGTGGTGAGTTAGAATCTGAGTTGTCGTCTTTTCTTCCCTAATTCAAAATCAAAATTTTGATAAATAGTTTAGTTAACTATACACATATTGAAGCTCAGTTTATGCTAAATTCAAAAGAGCTTAAACAAAAAATTATTTGGTACGCGAAAGCTACCACCCTACCCTACTACCCTAGCGGTTTTCTCAATACTAACGCACCTGACCACCTGATGCATCATATAAACTAATATAAGTTTCTCGCTCAGGGTTATGGTCAATATTATGAGATATTAAATTCTAAATTGTATATTTAATCAGTTATTGATTATATAAATAATATTGATTTTTTAATGAAATATCATAGTGGGTTATTTTGCTATTATTTATTGTTTAATTTGAATATTTTTTGATTATTTTTTATTAATTAAAAATTTTTTTCAAAATTAATAATTATTACTAGTTTTCACCTGATTAATGATAAGTTAATATAATATATATATATATATATATATATGATATATATATATATATTATCATCTAATATATAATATAATATAAGTTCAAACTCACTAATTAATAATAATATTTTGCAAAATATTATTATTAAATAAAGAATATAAAATAAAATATAGAATTATACTATCTATAGTAGGTATTTATGTAGGCTTTTAATATATATATATATATATATATACTATATTATATATATATTATATATTATATATATATTATAATAACATTATATAATAGAAATATATATATATTTATATATAATATTTACAATATGTATATATATATAATATATATATATATTATATATATATATATATATATATATATATATATATATACATATTATATATAATAATATATATAATATATATATATAATATATATAAATTATATATTATTATATATATATATATAATATATATATATATATATATAATATTATATATATAATATATATATATATATTATATTTATTACTCAACCTTTGCTACCCCCTAAATGAAATCCTGCCTACGCCCATGTGAGGTAATACTATATATTATAATTATATAATTATATATATATTATATATATATTATTATATAATAATAATTATTAAAAATATTAAATCACCGGCTTTTCGTAACATGAAAGTATGAATGTATCTTATTTCGACTGTATACTTAATTATTAACAATTGGATAGTTAATTCGGATTATAATTCCCTCTTATACTTTTATCAAATTATAATAAAAGTGACAATTTGTGCTATAAAAAATCAAAAATACAAATAATCAAAAGAATATCTTTTTTTTTTTATTTTTTTTTATTTTAAATTTTGTAATTATTTATTTTTTGTATTATTTTTATAAAATTATTAATCATTTTCTATACTTTAATATGAAAGAAATGTGATAAGTTATAATTTCATATATTAATATAAAAATGATATATACAATTCATTCACCAAATGTGTGCAAAGAGGGTTTCAGTATAAAGACAAAAAAATAAATTAGTATAATTATACTTAAGTACTCAAATATTATACAGTGTATATATATATTTAAATAACTTAAAAATAATACAAAATATAATATATTATACTTTTAAATAACTATTAATATTTAATTAGGAAAGTTGTAGGATTATTTACTTTTATCAAAAAATCATAATTAAATGTAGTTATTAGCAGATGGTGCCCGTTCAAATTCTAAAACTAATCAATTATAATATTCAACAATAATTAATAAATAATAAAAACATAAATCATTTAAGTTGCTCATGTAGTTTTAGGATGTTTAAAAAAAAAAAAAAATCAATATCGGGCACACTTGTTAGCTTAGTCAATAGTATAGGGTAATTCATATAATACCTTGACCACTAGCCTACAATATATAATACATACCTATCACCTTACTCACTATAAATCAGCCATATATACACTCTATATTTTATTAATATATGTATACTATTTCTTTATCATTGCCATCTGTCAACTCATACACATTCCTATTACCTATTAGAAACTCATTTATTTACTGGCTCATCCACTTTTTTCTTCGGATTTACCCAAGCCGTTTGTAATCCATACACATCATCATCATTATGCATTGTCTATTAATCACTCAAAATACTCAGACTATCATTATATATCGAAATCCTTATTTCCCATATTAACTATAAACCAATACACTTATAAATTAAAATACTCTACGTTTTATATTTTCACTTATTATTTACTACTCTCTTATTATTCTCACATACAATAATATATATATATATACAGTTCCCTTACACAGTTCATTATTACTTCATTTCGTTATTACAAATTCATTCTTCTCACTACATTATCTACGCTATTACGTATAGAATTATCTTGATCTTACCTTTATTGCATACAACCTAAAAATTTCACTACTATCACATATTAACATATAGATTAATCTATATAATATAATCTATCATGACAAAAACCCTAGCTCATATGAGAAATGATTATTATAGTTCCTTATTTAATATTTATCAATTATTTATTAATTGCTCAACTAGCTACTATTTCCTATCATTACAACTTTCATTACCACTCTTAATATACATTCCGTTCTCATATATATCTTACCAACATAATTAATAATAATATATATAAATATTTAATACAAGTTGTACCGAAGACCCTATTTAAATCTTATCTTCTCTATCTCGCTCTCACCATCCATCACTAGTTCCATACCGCGAACTCGTATTCGCTCACTACCATCGCCTTATTCTTATTTACATTTTCTTTGAAAATTCTTCTTTTGCATACCTTGCCAAACCTCAGATTCGCAGCACAAAACTAAATCACTGTCGTAGAATTTCCCGCCTCTATTTCCCACAAAAATATAATGCAATAATATACATTTCAATAAACAATTGGGATGTTTATTAGAATATCAGGGACACCTTCTTTCTCTCTTCCATTCTTCATCAGTCTAGCACCTTACCTACCACCTTTACCTCTAATACTTTCATCACTCCAATCATATATAAATTAAATAGACAAGGAGAGTAAACATATCCGCCTTCACCCACTATCTAAATATTAAATCATTCACTTCAGCTCCATTTTATTCTTTACACACGCTTCCCTCATCGACATAATAGTTTGATTCCATTTAGATGGCTACCATCATCACCATATATCACTAACACATGCCACAGAGCTTCCCTATTAATCTTGTTATACGCATGTTGTAAGTCCATAAAACCTAAATACTTTTATTCTTCTTCTATCTCATTTCTATTCATTTGCTTTATACATTGAAGCTTTTATCTCTACACATTCTCTATCCACTCTAAGTTCACCTTGCTCTTCGTCATTCAGTTCCTTAGCCATGTGACGCACTATATCAACCAAATTACCAGCATATATCTTTCCTACAACACTCAATGAAAATTATTCACTTATAGTTTCTAAGTTACGCCTAATCTCCCTCTATCACCCATTATCTATTATATCCAGTCGCCACTATCAATTTGCTCTTCCTGCTCCTCAATCTCCTTAATATACTCTCACCTCCCTCTCTCTCGCACAAATCGTCCTTCTTATCACTCTCCAAACCTCCTCTCTCTCTCTCTCTCGCCGCAGATTCGGTCGCCATCACAGTACATTATATTTACTTAACTAATATCTAATATATAGTTATATAATCTCTATATACTATATATTTAGTATATCTCTCTCTTCTCTATCATACTATATATCTCTCTACCTTCTCTCTTCATCTATTGTCATCTCTACTACTCTCTCTACTCTCTATGATTAATCTATCTATATTCTAATTGTATTAGTATATATTATTATATATTATATATATATTAATAATATATACTATAATATATTATTAAATAATATATATATAATATAATATTTATATATAATATAATTATATATATATATATAATATATATATTAATATAATATATATATATATATATATATTATATTGTATTAATATAAAGTTATATATTAATATATATATATTAATAATATATATTATATTATTTATATATTTAATATATATATATATATATTATTAATATATTAATTATTATATATATTATATTATATATTATTTAATATATTATATATATATATATTAATATTATATATTTATATAATATATATATTTTATATTATAATATATATCTATATATATATATATAATATTATAATAATATATATTATATATATATATATAATATTGTGTGTTTTAAATCTAAGTAAAATGTATATAAAAAGCAGAGACATAAGTATATATGCTATTATATTACCCTAGATATAGAAATATATATATAAAATAAGATCTATATTATTATTACATTATTTATTTATTATTTGTATTATTACTATTATCCTATGGGATTTTTATTTATTTTTTATACCTGACAGTATTTATTATAATGTTTAAGAATTTATACTAGAGAATATAATCCCCAGGGAGACTTTCAAATTATATTTTTCTGTAAGCTTGGATTTACAAAAGTATTACTGATATAATATTATTGAACGATAATGATAATATGAAGCTTTAAATATAAGTTAGATGTTATCCTATTAGTGAGAGAGGAGACTATATAATAAAGATAGAATCATATTTGAGAGCTATCTACTATCTCTCTCTCTTATCTATCTTCCTTCTCTCTAATCTATAAAATCTCACTATCTGTATATCTCTCTTCTATTCACTATTCTCTATCTCTTCATCTCGTTCTTCATCATACTCTCTATCTCTTATTACTATCTCTCTCTATCAACTAACTCACATACATACCCTCAACACTTAACAACACACATGGTATAATTTGCTAATTATATACCTATCTCATCAATTAACATAATTCCTCTATTCTATTTATCCTTATATATATGTCATCTATTTTCAGAGTATTTAATTAATTCATTATATATAATATTATAATATATATATATATTATCATATATGTATATTAATATTATATATATTATATATTATAATATATATATAATATATTAATATATAATATATATATATATATATATTAATAAATATATATAATATTATATATATATAATATATATATATTAATATTAATATATATATATATATATATATATATATATATATATATATAGTATATATATATAATATATATAATTCAGTGGTGGCTTTTGTAGGTAGGCTAAAGAGTAGTATGGGTGTGTGTGTTTTCCACAGCCTATAGGCAATTGTACTAGTAGAGTAGGAAAGACTTCCACGAAACATCACTAGAACAGGTTTTCACAGCATGAGGTAAATCCATCTACGTGTATTACTCATTATAACTTTGTAAAATATTATATTAATGTAATGTTACGTACTTATGGGCTAAGATTTGCGTCGAGCATATATTTTAACAGAGCATAAGATCTGATTTAGCTGAGAATAATTATTGAGTAATCCACAAGTAAACCAGTATTGAGAGATAATGTTAGAGGACAATTAAAGAATAAGAGGAATAATACGAGGCTTTAACGAATAATTATCCTCACGAGAGATTAACTCTCTATCGTTTCAGTAAGCTCCTAGCCTCAACTTCAAAACACAAACATCATTTTTCTACGTGATCAAGCTGTAGGTGAGAGATTTATTGGAGAGAGTTACAGCGACCATTTAACAGAAATCTCAGTGCAAAGTTTTCTGCAAAAAAGAAGGAGAGGTAAGTAAGTAGCAGTGTGGAAAAAGTCAGCTGCTACTAAATTCGCCTACGAAGTTATGAAATTGCAAAAGTATAAAAGAGGAGAAGAGCGACATTCTTTCTTTCTTGTTAACCCACCATACATTACTGCAGTGGAGTATGGCAGTGATACCTATGGTGTAGAATGAAATTATGGTCATCTTATTTCTCAAATTAATTTTACGTAAATATGGATTGTTATCAACTATTACCCTTATCTTATCCTCATTCTGGTCAGTTATATGGTTTTACTCAGACCCATACTTAATCATATTGAGAGGAGAGCATTGTGTCTTCATATAAGGAAGTCACCAACTTTGACTATCTCGGGTGCTATATATAATTTAGGTGATCTACCGGTCACGTCGTAGGAGAAGACACCTTCATGACATCTCTCAATCTATACAGCTTTTAATGATAAACTCAACAGACCACGATAACGATAAATTTGATATGAATTTAAACACCACACAAACTAACTCATATAATACTAAAACATAATGAGTTGCTTCTCAAATCAGAAACGTGCCCATACCTGAGATAATGCAAATCTCTATAGCACTAAACAAACATTTGTACGTATACGTTGAACTTCAATTTCATCCTCTCTTACACTTATTTATGGATTATCCCGCGCTCTGGCTATGACTTTTTACCTCACATATTGCTTATTTTTCCACTAGTATAATCGAGAAATTACATACCGTCAGACAATGCCACAACTTCCTTTACGGTATGGATTTTCTTTCATCATTTCAAGTTGATTATGGGCAGAAACTCATTTTTTGGATTCCCCTACGAAGCTTTGAAACGTGTTGCTTAATTATTCGAATTTCTATAAATGGATTCTTGATGATCCAGCTCCCTTTTATGTATGAAGAATTTTTTCAATATAAAGGTAATCCATATAATATTATACGTAGCAATCTTCGCTCTATATATGTTAAACTTCCTTTACAATTATGTTCAATTTTCGTTCTTCTCTTGAAGTTTGGATTATGGGCAGAATTTCATTTTTGGATTCCACTACGAACTTTGGATTACTTATTTCACAAATTTACTAAATGGTTTCTAGGACCGTCATTTACCCTTTTTAACATGTACTGAAGAAATTTTCACATATAAAGGACTCCTAAATTATCAGCAACTTACGTTTACTTACACTATGTTCAATTAGTCAATGTTTCTTTCACTCGTAAATACTATAATATTTGATACATTTGACAAATGCTCATTGATCAAATCAATTATTCATTCAAAATAGCCTAATGTTGTTGGATGAAATCTTATATCCTGGAACTTATAAATGACAGAGTTCGATCAGGAGTGAGCATATTTATACATGATAGAATGACACGTGAGGGCGAATATGTCATCCTAACACCATATGAGTTGAATGTTGTGTGATGTTGTTGCAGATTGGTTGATTTGACATGTTAAGAGCAAGTATGGGAAAGATTGTATTTTTAACGCATTTAAATGTTTGTATGTTTGTTTATATCTAACCGATATAACAAAATATGCTTGTGTTTGAATGCACCTTTTATTTATTTTGATATATCATAACATTATTGGTATTTAATAATGTATTACCCAACATATTTGTATACATGTTAGATCTTCGCATGTAACCAGTTATGCTCGTATTTGAATTATTCTTTACAATTTCATTTAATACTATTTTTGAACTTACAAATGAATTTTGATATGAATCTACTTATGTCTTTACGAACATAACTAGATATGTTGTATTTGAAAGTACTTTAATTTTAAGTATTTTAGTTATTATTTTTACCCCATTGAAATGTTTTATATTGTTTTGGTGTGCCCCACACATTTTCGAAGAGTGAGAGTGAGGAGACTCGTTGGCCTGGAGTATTCGGTGCAAATTGGTGAAACCTTCTGTTGGTAGGGCTGGTAGTGAGAGAGAGAAGAGGAAGAGAGAGAGAGAGAGAGAGAGAGATTAGAGAGAGAGAGAGAGAAGGAGCATGATCTTTTGTAGGTTGGGAGTGCTCGCCAAAGAGGACGATTTACTATGGTGTAAGCTCATGGATGCGGTCAATACTCAGTATGACGTGGCCTGAAGTCACTGTGACAGGAGATAATTGGAAAGTCTCCCTGGGATTATTCGATGTCTATAAATATAATAAAACTGGGATAAAATAAATAAAAATCCCAAGGATGAACAAATAAAAATAATAATGATGCAATGTATACCTCTTCTTTCTTTATTCAGGGAGGCACGTTGCTTGCTTTTTTTATATAATTTAACATTTCCGATAATACACAAAGGTTATATTATAATAGTTATGATAGTATATATATACATGTTAAATATGCCCACAAATATGTATACATTTGAATGAAGGTTACTTTTTATATCTTGTATGTAGTAAATATATTAATTAATTATATAACATACTTTCTCAACTCCGTTAGTTTAAGCGCGTGGGAAGTAATTACGTTAAGTACTCCATATATATACTATTTTGTAAAGAATTTTAATTTATGTTACGTTAACATATGCTATAAGATTTGCCGCGTAATACATAAATTAATATTAGCATATAAGTTCGAAGTGAATAATATATAAACCCGTCCAGTTGAGATACTTAAAAGCAATTATTAAGAATCAGAAGAAATTAATATACTCAATCTAGAAGATACTCTGTCCAGAACTCCTCCAAACTTCAAACACCCCTTTTTGCAAGGGAGGTAAATTTATGGAAAAGTCTGTGACTCCGAATTTCGATCACAAATTTTCGCTAAAACGATAGGGTGGAAAACGCGCTGGAAAAGGCTGTGACTACCAATTCGACTACGAAGAGAGAGTATCTCAACAGAAGGGACTTTTGTTACCTCAATTACTTTCATTGAAAATATCTTTCCCGACCTATGTTGAATAAAAGCATCATTTCAATAATATGGATTTCTTTAATACCTATCTATACTTATAATAGGTAATAGGGTTGTATGCTTCTACAAAGAGAGTCACAACTTAGTCAGTCACCTATCCTATATATATATATTAATATTATATATAATATTATATATTATTATTAAATATTATATATTTATTATATTATTATATAATTATATATATAATATAAATTAACTTATTATATTAATATATATATATATATATAATATATATATATATCTAATATATATATATATATATATATATATATATTATTATCTTATATAATATATATATATAATTATATTAATATTATATTATATTAATATTAGTATATATAATATACTATATATATATAATATTATATATATAATATTTATTAATATTATATATTATATATTATATATATTATATTATATATAATATAATATATATATTATTAATATTATATTATAATATTATATATATATATATATATATATATAATTAATATATATATATATATATATATTATATATATATATAAGTATATAGTTTGATGTCAACTTTGGTTGAACACACTATATTTGATATGAAGGAGTTACGTATCGTTTTGAAACTTGATATAATGTGACTTTGTGAATTGGGTCGTACTGAGTCTGGAGGATTGAGAATCTGATTCACATGAGGGTTGTGGATATTGTGGTGAGTTATCTAAGGCTAGAACCCGAGAGCACATAGTTCTAAATAGTGCCCTTAATATAAGGGGTAAGGGAGATTGGTGAAACTGTAGGAACTATAGTGATATTCATTGAGATGGTGGTTATCATGCGGAAACGCCTAATAGAGGGCGCTAAGTGGTAAATATTGTTGTTGATGTGGTGTAAGCTTATCTTAGTCGTATTACGCAGGACTGTGATTGGTACGGAATGTCATGAGTCGCACGACCGAAGCGTATCAGTATAGATGGTAGAGAATCTTAATCGATGTGAGATAAAGTAATATATTCCTGAGAATATACGTATAACTCTATGAAATTCCGTATATATTGTATATAGATTATGACAGTATATAATGTTATTATTATGTGATTTATTTATTGGATACTCATTATACTTAATCTATTGATGAAGTTTATTAATAATAGATTAATTAGGATTTTACTTTGAGGTGACTTATATGTTTATTGTGAGAGTATAATTATATTTGAATGTTTGATAATTTGTATGTAGGTATGATTCATCTTATAAATTAGTTATCATTAATACTATTATATTATATATTTATTCGAATTGGTTTGTAAGCAGTAGGTATATGTTATAATTAGATGTAGTCTTGAGAATATAGATGTAATGGTTATTTATTGATTAGTAGGATTAGTTAGTATGTGATCTCGATGTGATTTATTGAGTTATTATTATCTCGTCTACACTCTAGTTTTGTTTTTTATTATTAATTTGATATAATATTATATTTATGTGATGTGATATTATAATATAAATTTATTAATTGGAGTTTATTAATATAGGTGAGTTAGGTAAAAGGTGATCTTATGTAATTGAGATGAATTAATATATTTTGGAATGAATTAGTATGAAGGTGTCCTGACTATATGTTAGTTTACAGTTCAAATGTTTATTAGTATTTGATGATGTACGTATATTATTATTATTAATCATAATATGTATTTGATGAGAGATGTATTTGGATTATTATTATAGTCTCAAATATTGATAAATGTATATATTTTACTATATATAATAATAATATTAGTTATATAAATTATTATTATGTTTATTAATTATTATTATTAAATAATTAAATATAAGGTATCGAATTGAGTAGTAGAGTGGAAGCGAGATTCGAGTACGAATTAGGAAATATAATATATATATATATTATAAATATAGTATATGGATGAGTGAGTATATACAAATTTGAGAATATAATTATTATCCATATCTTGAAATAAAATTTTAAATTATTTTAAGTATAATATTAATATGTTGGAGGATGATAAGGAAACATATGATGCAGAGTGTAATAGGATAAGTTGTTATGATAAAGGTAAAATAGTTGAGCTTATTAAGCTGCTAATTTAAATATTTTGGTAAATATTATATTATAAAATAGGTAACTATATTTCAGTTAAGCTTAAGTATATAGGTTTTGCTAGAGAATTATGTTTAGTATATACTGAGTGTTAATGTATGTAAGTTATAGTGAATATAATTTTGGTGGATTATGCAATAAAAGGTAATTAGATCAATAAGATAAATTATTACTTATATCAGAGCGAGAAAATGTGTGTAGAAGAATTTAGTAGAATATGAGGAATAACGGGTTAAGGGCTGGTGTATAGGAAAGAAGTTGATAATAAATAATAAGAAACTATTAAATACTAGTATAATAGTAAAGTTTATATTAGTTGGATTTTATATAGTATAATATATGGTAAGTAGTAAATAGGAGTATTAGTTACGGTTGGTTAATATATATAGCAGATGTACAATAGTTATAGATGAGTGTTGACTGGGATTATTATATATACTAAACGGACTGGAACACGAAGAATAAACAGAGGATTGAGACTCATAATTGAGAATTATGCTCGAGACACTGAAAAGGATTTAGGTAAGGGGTTCTAATCAGATGTAGACAGGTAATGCGTATCACAGTTATGATCGAGAATTAGTGTCTCGTGCGCCCTGACATCGGCTCGCCGTAAAATATTCGTGACTTGATGTGTGCGTTAGGGGGAGATAAGTGTTGAGGGGAAACTCTTAGGGGACGAGGAGTATTGAACCGCGAGTCTAGATGTATCTCGAGAAAACACGATCGCGTTGTGAGTGATTTTTTGTGATTTATGTATGTATAAGTCATATATAAGAGAAAACCATCGAGAGGTAGCAATAGCGCATTGCCAGTGTCTTGTTCCAGTTGTTGTCGGTGTGTGTTTTATTTGATATTATTTATTTTTTTTTTTGTGTTAATGTATTTAGAGAATTTTGTTATTCTTTGATTATTATTATTTTGATATTCGAGACCTCCGAGTAATGAGTCACTCGTTTATATGTATTGGAATAAAAGTGTTCGTAAATGGGGTGGCATGTGAAAACAAGTTAGGAGGGTACCTCTCATTAGAAATGGCGAAATGCATAAGAGAAGGGAACTATAAAGTGTAGAGTAGTGCTTCCGTGTATACTCTGAAGAAGGAGATGTAGTGAGGTGAATGAGTATCGAGTCACAGAGGAGTCGGAGTCAAGTTACTGAGGTAATTCGAGTTGTCTTAAGTGTAGACACGGTATCAGGTGTCATAGAGTTAATAATAAAATCAATATAGTCATACTGTATAGTACTGAAGTAACTTATTATTTCAATTTATATTTTGGATCTGTCTCTCTATATATTAAATTTGAACTGACTATTGATGATCTTGGCGTCTGTTAGAATTCGAAAATGATAGATATGATAATAGTTCGTAAAATAAACACATGAAAAATATCTATATCTACATCAGTAGTTATATAATATCTTATTGTGATATGTTATAACTTCAATTAATTTAACTCAGTATTATATTACTATATACTACTAAAATTAAGCAAATAAAACATTAATCAACATGAACAACCTATATACCCTATATATTCTCTGTTTTATCTTGTATTGTATTTTGGATTCTATTTTTGTATTACGTGATCATCGAATTGCTACTTTTTTTATTAGTAATAATATTCGACATAAAAGTATTTGTGAATATAATACACCTAAAATATACGTTTTTATGCTTTTTCTTGTTATGTTCTTATATAATATTTTTACGTTTTTTACATACCTCTATTTTAGCAGTAATTTCTATTTTTACTATATTTTCTATGTAAATCATATACTCTTGTCTTTCTTTTATCCACTCTCTCTCTTTCTCGTGTATCTTATATTTGATATATTTTGAATTTTTATTGT
Organism: Trachelipus rathkii; assembly: GCA_015478945.1. NCBI lineage: Eukaryota > Metazoa > Arthropoda > Malacostraca > Isopoda > Trachelipodidae > Trachelipus > Trachelipus rathkii. The sequence continues at coordinate 5,877 of JABUQX010074394.1, read as the reverse complement.
ATTTATTGATCTATTGATTCTATTGTTTTCAAAGTATTTATTTATTTACTTAAATTATTGTCTATGTTATCTATATTTCCCTTAAATGCAGTAAATTTTCTAAATTTTTAAATTCTTTATATTCATTTCAACTATATTATTTCCCTCTTATTCACTCCAACTACCTACTATAATGATGTTGTTTGTATACTATATATAATTATATTCAATTGTTCATTTATATATATAGAGTAATAATTTAATTATGGTTACATAGGATTATTCATATTGTTATTATTATATTTTTTTAATTTAATACATTAAAATCGAAATACTGCGTATACAGATAAATTATCTAAGTAAAACAATCACAGCCACCACTCCCTTATTAAGCCCCTCTCAATAATATATTAATGATTATATATTTTAGATCTTTTAGATTCAAAGTAACAATAATGATATATAACATTAACTACAACCTTTATATTTATTTTTAATTTATTTTGTTTAATAAATTATATTTTTTACCAAATATTTTATTCACATTTACATAGGTTTATATATACCTTATAAAAATAGCGTTTTTTATACACCTATATAAAGCAGTAAATCAGTAAATCAGTAAATATCGAGATAACTTGTCTCACTCATACTATACCAATTACACCTCACTTACTATATACACCCAGTCCATGCGATAACTTAATAATAACCTGTTAAGTGAGATCTATAATTGTATCATATAGTTCAATTCACTGTATTAAACAATAAACAGCAAAACTCTATTTAGTTAGTTATACTAATTGATGAATTTGCTTATTATTCTAAATGAGTTTATAATTATTGCACTTTATATACACTTTATTCAGTATAACTATAAAAGTTTTTAATATCTTTTTATATGTTTATAATTTATTAACGTAAAAAAAACATATGATATTATCGACACTACAAGTAATAAAAAAATCAAAATACTAGAAAATTCAACAGAGAGGAGACACATACATCTCTCCCTCTCGATAATCTCTCCATCTTGTATATAAAAAACATAATATTTTCTATATTGATGATCTTTATATATAATTCACACCAGTGCATTAATTCCGAAATGAGTAATTTTACAGTGAATAAACTTTTGCAAAAAAACTAAGTTCTTTATATACCTCTAAGCAGAAATACCGCTTATAAAGTGAAGGCTAGACGTCATCATACAGCTGTGTTGACATTCACACTTGAGAGCACCTCAACCATAATAGGTAGTACATGTTTCTTATATAGTTAATATTTATATAGTACACATAACAGAGCTCAAACACGGGGCTGTTGTTAATGGTTATTAATGTATTAGTGGCCCCAAACCGTAACCCACCTTACGTACGAATCACAACACACATCCGAACTGAACAATTCAACAATAGATTCTAATGTCACATTATTCTTTCATATAACGTAGCCCCGTGACTACACAGACGCTCTCACATTTCTTTCACAGTCACACCTAATGTGCCACATTTTCGTCATCCATAGCATTTCTACTACACTACGATCCATCAAATGTCTCAAATTTTTATATCACTGTGAGCATCTAGCTACATAGACCGTCTGATAAACACCACACACAATATAAGCTATACCAACACTGTTCTAACAATTCTATCGAGTCTTAACAACATACGAATCAATAAATCGCCCGAACATCATGCTCAACGAACTTTTTTTCTCTATAACAAATATATAGAAAATACCATCCCAGCATACTTTCATTTATTCTCTCTATGTACATATTTTACTATCACAATAAGTTACACTCACATAACCTCTTACCTATACTCATTCATATATATCACCTCCATGCTCATTTTAAAATACAATAACTGCTTAACCATTACTACCAAGACTATTATTCACACACCACACTACACTATAGAAATATGAATAGGACAAAGTTTATGAACACTAACGATCATAATAAACTTATATGTCCGCATTTTGAATACAACATATCATTTCGAGACAAAGATGTAAGCACGTTTACTAGACTTTTAAAAGACATGTAAATACAGATAAAGGTCTAGTACAAGAGGCATAACTCACATGAACACGATCCCTAAGCTGCAATGTCCACAAAGACTTAACGTCCTATCTCTCAACTCATCCCACGCTCCATTGACATGAATATAGAATGCTCCATCTCTGATCTAAGCCTATAGAATTTCAGTATACATATTTCCGAGTACATTTGGATAAACTTAGCACACGAAACTATCTTCTTCTCATAAAATAATAAACTTCATTCACATTTATATATTCCTACGTATACAATCAGTTTTTTCCATCATTAAACAAACAGCTACATAAAATTACCTGAACTAAGAATTAATATATTCTGTAAATAAATCTCAGACAACAATAACAAGCTAGCTCATGTTCACCAGGGGTCTCACGAATATACAAGCCTACACTTAGCAATTCATAACACTTATAGTACTCATATCTCTACAGAGCAGATACAAAGGTATCCACTACATAACAGCGTAACCAACAAGTATACCTATATCCTCTACCCTTCACACAACTCTTTTTAAAGCATTTCTACTTAACAAGCCCTAATTTGTTTATACTCACACTTTACATTTCAATAACATGGTAATTTCTACACAAAAATACTCTTATAGCATAACCCAACCACTGACCTTATATTATCCATTACTGACAACTGCAACTCATAAAAACTTTCAATCTTCACTCTATCATAGTTAAATATATTAACCGTAATATTTAACAAAATTCATCATAACCTTACGTTAAATATCATAATCAACAACGATAATGCAAACATAACAAAGTTTATCGAAAATAACAATAAAAATAACAAGTTTTTATCATATATATAAATAAAAATAAGTTGCTTTGATAAATATCATAGTACAAGTGTATAGTATATAGCTGATTTTAAATCAGTAAACTCAATAAATCAGTAAATTCAAACCGCCCGTCCCTGCAGGCCCCCTCCCAACCCATCCGCTCATGATCTATTAATCTATTGATTCAAGTCATATTTTGAGTATCAATTTTTGGATAAACAAACATAAAAAATAAGTTCTTTATATACTGAGCTACGAATATATGCTAACGCAACAAGTTTTGGCATCAATAAAGCTAACATATCACAAATCTGAACTAGCAATATAATGTACACGACAAACCTAAATAACATCCTTACGCTCGAATAAACAGTCAAGATTAACAAAAAGTTTTATACCTAACAACAGTAAAGTAATGTACATTGCACACAACGTAACCTGTTTACACCTTTTCAAACGTATCTGTAGCATATCATATTTTATTTTTACTTAATATAGTAAATATTTAACAAACATCTATCATAACCTTACCTA
>JABUQX010074393.1:5000-16762 GCA_015478945.1 Trachelipus rathkii | reverse complement strand
TTTTAAATACTTATAAAATTTATAATTTATTAAAAACTAATTATAATTTTAATATCTTTTTATATGTTTTATTATATTTTTTTAATATACATAATTTTAATATTTTGTAAATCGTTAAATTTGTTATGAAATATTTTATATAAATTATATATATAAAAAAAAAAAAATTATTATAATTAATTATTTTTATTATATATAATATTAATTAATATTTTTTATCCATAATAATAAGTTATTAATATATATATATTATAAATATTTCTTTTTAATTAAACTAATATAATAAGAATACAAATTTATTAATATTTATAAATACCTTTTTAATCCTTTAATATTTTCCAAAAACCTTTTAAGAACCTTTAATTTTTTGGGGGGCAAACGGCGGGCTTTTAAAAAAAAACAAAAAAAAAAAAAAAAAAAAAAATTTTTTCCCCCATTATTTTTCAAAATTTATTCCGGTTTTTTTAAAAGCTTTTTTTTTAGCAACAAAACATAGCCCCCCACAAATTATGTTTCGTAAACAAACAAAAGGCCGGGATCTTAAAAAAATTTAAAATCTTTTTTTTTTTTTCCCATTTGCCTCTTTTTCCTTTTAGGAAAAGAATTCTTGGAAAATATGGAACCTTTTAAAAAAAAAATTTTCTTCCAACATTTTTTTAAAGGCTTTAAAAAAATATATCTTTAAAGGCCAAAACCGTTTAAAAACCGTAAAACGAAAAAGCTTAAATAAAATTAAAAAAAACATGTTAAACCGGGGGCCAAACAAAACCCCCCCCCTTTATGTGAAAAAAAACTGGGAAAAAAAAAAATAATTATCTTTTTTTTCCGAATTTAAGGGCCAATAGGGGGGGGGGGCCCCATTTTCATAAACCCCCCACCCCCTGTTTTTTTTTTTTTTTGGGCTCCATTTTTTCTTATTTTATAATTATTTTTCCGTAGTTTTTTGGCCAGATTTTTTTTTTTTTCCCTTTCCCCTATAACCCCCCCCAAAACCTTTTCACTAGATAACAAGTAAATAAATATTAATAAATATAGATATAAGTCCATTTAATTATATATTTATTGTATGATTTTTATATCTAGTTTTAATAATTTAAAAATTTATAACTATAAGTTTTCATATTATATTTAATAAATAATATTATTTAAAATATAAATTAATTAATTTATATTATTAATATATATAATATAATTATAATATTTTTAATTATTTATTCAATATATATCCCGAAATATTAAAGTACAGGAATAAAATTTCTGAATTTTTTAATTTTCAATTTTTTCCAAAATAAATAAAACAAAGGGGATAAATTCGAATAAATTTTTAATGTATTGGATAAGAATTATTTTTTTTTCGATTTCGGGATAATTTTATTTTCGAAAATTTATTTTTCGAAAAAAAAATCGAACTACGACGCCGGCTCTGACTTTGGGGAGAAAAACTTAAGTTTATAGGCCTATTATAATTAAAATAAATATAAAAATAAATAAAATTATATTATAAAAATATATATAAATTTTAAAATATAAATATACTTAAAAATATATTTTTTTTATATTTATGAATATAAAAATTAAATAAATTATTTTTTTTTAATTTTTTATATTATATTTTATAATATAAACCCATTTTTTGGGGGGGGCGTTTTTTCGGGGTTATCCACAGGGGGGGGGGGCCAATGGAGGGGGGGCCAGCGCCCTTTCCCCCCCCCCTTAAAGGAAAAAAGTGGTTTCACTCCTTTATAATTATCAGTTCTTACTTCTATGCTGAGATCTTTTTTAATTTTTCCCCAAAAATGGCCAATTTTCCCCAATTTTTTTCGGGTTTTATTTCTCTTTAGTATTAAACGTTTTTTTTATTATAAATAATCAATAAATATATATATTTTTATAATTAATAGTATACAATGCTAATAATACACAAATGTATTAATAAATTTCATTTTATAATTAATATTGTTGATATTTAATATCATATTTTATTATATATATTTATTATTAATATCTATATATTTTTTTTACTTAAAATTATTTTAAATAAATATTTTGTATATTTTTTAATAAAATTTCATCTTAGTAATTAAAATTAATAAAATAAATTTATTATTAATTTATTTAAGTTAAAATAAATTAATATATAATTTTAAATTATATTAATATAATAACTCAAAAATAATTGATTCATATTATTTATTTATAATAACTATTAATATTATTAATTATTATTAATTTACTTTATATATTCTGTTTCATATTTTAAAAAAATTATTATTATAATTATTATTAAAATAGATATAAATTAATATATATTATATATTTCTAATATTTATATAAATTTATTATAATATAAAATAATATAATATTTAAAAATTTTAATTAACTTAAATAAAATATTATATAACCTTTAATTATAGTAATTTTTACGGAATTATCATGGGCCGTATGAGAAAGGCGGCGGGCTATGAAAAACAGGTTCCATAATTACATATTCTACCCCATTTGCAGTAAAAATTCCATTCACACCCTTTTTCTTCTCACTAATTTTTAAGTTTCTTTTCAAATTGCTGGTTTTGTAGCGTTTTCGTGCAGATTTTGGAATTTCGTTTTGGTAAAAATTAATCTATTTTTATTTAATTTTGTGGATATGTTTTCATTTCCTCGTATATCATAATGTACTTCTTCAGTCGATTTTTTCTTTTTTTCCCCATTTTCTTTTCTCTATTTAAAAAAGTGTTTTTTTAAAGGGTTTTCCAAAAAATTTAAGCCATTTTGAAAAATTTTAAATCCCCAACTCTCCCAAAACCCCCAACCCGGCCTTAAAAGTAGTACTTTAAAAAAGTGTCAGTGCCAATTCATTTTTTTTTTTTTTTTTTTTTTTATTTTTTTCTTTCATATTTTCCATGGAATTTTATTAGGGGGAAAACATTCCCCCCCCTTTGGTAAAGCGTAACGTTTTTAATTTTCTCCAAATATTATAATTTAAAAAATCATTTTATTTCTAATTGTTTTATAAATTTTTACTATCTTAGTGAAATATTTATGCGAGATTTGCCAAAAAAAAAACCCACCATTTGGAAATCCTTTTTCACAATTTCCAAATTTTCATTTATTTTTTTAAAAAAAAACTTATTTTTTTTCATTTAACCCAAAACAAAAAAGGGGGAAAATTTAGTATTTTTTTAAACATTGTTTTTTTAATCTTTTTAAACGTTTTAATTTTATCCTCCCTATAAAAAACAACTTCGAATAACTTTAATACGTATTACAGTGCCAAGTTTTTGAGAATGGCCCCTATATGGGGGGGCGAAATTTTTTGTGGGGGGGGGGGGGGCAAGTGATAGTGTTAGAGGTGTAAGAAAAAACCCCCATTTATATATTAAATAATTATATATTAAATTTTTACTTTATAATTTATTATTAATTATATATATATTAATAAAAATAATAAATATTTTATATTAATATTATGTCTAAATATATAATTATGTATTAATGTTTTTTAATTTACATTTTTTCTTTCAATGATATTTTTTAAATTCTTATTAATTTTAAAGCTCTATTTAATTTAATTATAATAAATTAATTTTAGGCAGTTTAGTATATGAATACATTTAATTATTATATTATATTTAGAGACTATATTATATATTTATTTTTTAATCATAATATTTATATTAAATTTTAAATTTATAATTATTTATTAGTTATTTATATTTATATATTTTATTAATTTTTATTTTATTTATGTTTTAATATTATTTATATTAATATTTTAATATTTATAATTTATTTATTTATTTATTATTTTATTAATTATATATATTATTATATTTATTTTTATAATATAATATTATTAAATTATATAATAACATTATATTTATTAATTAATTTATGATAATATTTAATTTGTGGAATATGATACTCTGCAATTTAATTTTATTTTATTAATTATATAAAATAATATATAAAATTAAATGTTGTTCCAGAAAAAAAAATTTGAAAAAAAGGGGGAAAGGACATCTTGAAAGGGGGAAAAGGGTTTAAAAAAAATGCGGTTTTTGGGGAAAACAAAGAAACATTTTTTAACCAATTTAAGGGAAAACAAAACTTAAGGGGGGACTTTTTTTTACCCCCCCCCAAAAAAACAAAGGAGAACCCCCAATTCCTTTTATACTCTCCCCCAAAAAAAACCCAAAAACCCCCCCCATTTTTCCGCCATCTTGATTTTTGGGAAAGAAAAACCCCCCCAAACCACCCCCGGCCCAACAGCACCCTTCGGACCGCGGTTTTTCCCCCCAAGAAAACCTTTTTTTTTTTTTTTTTTTTTTTTTTTTCAAAGGGGGATAATTTGGGTTCCCCCCAGATTTTCGGGAACTAAGCGTTTTCAGGTAGATGGGGGCAGGGTCACGAAAAAATGGGACCATTTGGTTTTAAGAATACCGGGGTTGGGACATTTTCCCCAAATTCTATGGATTTTTTTTTCGGGGGAAAACTTTTTGGAGGGAAAAAGAAAGGGGAAAAACAGTTTAAACTGGGAAAAAGAGTTGTGGATTTTTTTCCACCTAAAAAAAAAAACCCTTAAAAATTTTTTTGGGGGAAGGGAATTCCATTTTACCCCCCACCTTTAAATAGATATAAAATTCTTAATTTTTGGGGGGGGAAAATGGGGTTGAAAAAAAACCCCCATTAAAATTTTTTCCAACGGGGGGGCTGGGTGAACCCCCCCATACTTCCAGGGGGGGCCCCGCCCTTTTTTAAAAGGGGAGGGGGGGGGGGCAATTTTTTGCAAAAAGGTTTTTTTTATTTTTTATTATTCCCCGTGATCTGAAATAAACAAGTTTAAAAAGTTCGGGGTCCAAGAGAAGGGGGGTTCCCCCCTTTTAGGGGGCTTTCTTTTAATAATAAAAAAAAAACCATTCACTTAAAATTATTAAAAAAAAGGGGATTTGTTTTTCCATTGTTGATTTAATACCTAACATAAACCAAATACCAAAACCCAAAGAATTGATTTGTTATTAATTTCAAAAAATTTTGAAACATTTTAAAATATGATTTAAGGATTGTTTTTTTCCTTTTTTTAAACAAAAAGGGGGAGGGGAAAAAGAAGTTTAGGGAGTGAGGGCCCGCGTTAAGACCATTTTTCAAGATTTAGTTTAGGGAAAAACGGGGGGATTTTTTTCCGGGGGGGGGGGGGGGGGACCCCCACCCCCCAAAAAAAAATTTGGGGGGGAAAAAAAAAAAAAATTGATTGGGACCCAAAAATTTTTTTTTAAACTTCCATATAATTAAGGTTCTCCAACCTTGGGGGGGTTTAAAAAAAAAAATGAAATTTTAAAAAAAAACCCCCAATTTTTTTAAAAACCCCCTTTCTGTTTCAACCTTTCTTCTTTCGGGGGGGGGGACCCCCTCAGCCCAGGCACTTGGCGGTAGTCATGGGGGGAAGGGGGGTATTTTTTTACCCTTTGACCCTTTGACCCTTTTTTTTGGGCCCCCTTTTGGAACCCCCCCTTGGGGACTGCCCTTTTGGGGGACCCTTTTTTTTGGGTACTTTAAACCCCTTTTTTTTTTTTTTTCGGGGGCCCCCAAAAACCCCTTTTTTTTTTTTCTTTGATTTTCTTTTTTTTTCGATTGGGGTTTTCATTTTTTTTTGGGCGGCTCAATACCGGTTTAAATTTTTTTTTTTTTTTTTGGGGGGGGGCGGGCCCCCCCCTTTTAAATTTTTTTTTGTTTTGGGGGGGCCCAACCCTAAAATTTTTTTTGGGGCAAAAAAACCCCCTTAATTTTTTAAAAGGGCCCAAGTGGCTCTACGAAAAGGAAAAAAAAGGGTTTTTGCCCCGGCCCCAAAACAAACGTTTGGGGGCGTCCCAAGGGGGGCCCAAACCGGGTTGTAACGTATTTTTTACCCCCCTAAATTTTTTAACGCCCCCCCTAAAATTTTTTTTTTCCCGGGGGGGACCCGGTGGGGTCATTTTTTTAGCCCAACGGGTAATTTTTCAAAACGCCAAAATAACCCCTTTTTTGGGTAATTTTTCCCCATGGGGGTTTTTTTTCAAATTTTTGGGGGGGGGGGGCCCCAAACGGTAAATTTTTTTTTTTTGGATTTTTTCTTCCCTTTTTCAGGTTTGCTTTAGCCCCCCCCTATTTTTTTGTTTTGTTTTTTTTTCTTTTTACCCTGTTATACAATCTTTATTGTTTCGAAAAAAACCTTTTTTTAAAAAAAAAACAGTTTACATTAATGTTAACCCCCATTTTTTTGGGTTTTTTCAATTTTTTTTTGGGGGGGGCCCCCCCCCCTTAAATTTTTTTGGGGGGGGGCTTTTTTCTTTTTTTTTCGGTAAAAGGGGGCCCCCCCCTTATTTTTTTTTTTGGAACCCGGTTTTTCCTCTTAAAATCTCTCGTGACCCCATTTGAAAATTATTTTTTTCCCGTTTCCTTTAAAAACCCTTTTGCCCCACCATATTTTTAAACCATTGGGTTTTCATTTTGGAAAAACCCCCCCAACCCCCCCCCCCACGCTAAAAACTTTGGGGGGGAATCTGGCTTTTTGGATGGTTTTTTTTCCCCCAAAATCAAACCGTAAGAAAAGTACCCCTTTTTTAGGGGGATGGTTTTTCTATTTAAAGGTTGTTTCTATTTTTGAAGGTTAATTTTAGGGAATTTGGAAAAAGTTTTTGGCCCCCCCCAAGGGTGGAAAAGATTTGGCCAAAAAGTTGGAGAAATTTTGGGCCAAAATGAGTGGCCCCCAATTTTTTTGGAGTATGGGCCAAAAATTTGCAGTTCTCATGTATATGTGCTGGTGAAGTTTTTGCCCCCAAAAACAATTTTGTTGTGTTTAAAGTTGCCAAAAAAGTGAGGTTTTGCCCCAAAACCATTTTAGTTGCCAAAAACTGTTAGTGTTGTGCCATAACTTTTTTTTCCCCCAACCTTTTTCTAAAGGGGCCCTCCCTGAAAAAAAAAGGGGCCGTTATATATATATATATATTTCCTTGTAAGTCAAACATATGAATAAAGACTTTTTTTTAACCCTTAAGGGTTTAATTTAAGGGTATGAGGGGAAATTTGGGCGGGAAAAAAAATGGGGTTTTTTTAAAAAACATTTAACCCCCAAAAATTTCTGGGCTTTTTAGGGAAATTGCCTTTTTTTTTTCCCTACCTACGTAATAATAATACATTAAACCCCCCATCTAATGGAAATTTCCCATGGAAGCGCAAATTAAGGGGAAATAAAATTTCTATTATTTCTTTAAAAAGGGAAAGTTTTTTACCCCCACCAGTTTGAAGGGGGTACAATTGAAAATTCGCCCAAAAAAACCGGTTTTCCGGGGGGGTTTTTCCCCGAGTTCCCCCCGCCGTTTTTTTTCCCCCCCGGGGCCCCAGGGTCAGCCCCTTTCCCGCGAAAAACCCGTCCCCCCCCGGGCCCGCGGTTGCCGGCCCCGGGCAGCCCGCAAAGTTAATTTTTTTTTTTCCCGGCGTTCCCCGGGGCCCCGGGGGTCCGGGCGGGGGCGGCCCCCGGCACGGGGGCCGCAAATAAATTTTTTTTTTCCGCCCCGGGGTAAAACCGGGCCGGCCCCGCCGGTTTGGCGGGGGTTTTCCGGGGGTCAAAAAAACGGGGGGGCAAATTTTTCCCCGGGCCCGGTGGAACGAAAAAAAAATTTATGTGATATTTTTTTTTAATGGAATTTTAACTTATTTTCCAAAAAAAAGGAATTTTTTTTTTTTTCAAAAAAAATTACTTATTTGGAGGAATCCATTCATTTTTTTTTTTTTACTTTTACCAAAATGTTAACGGGAACAATTTTTATTTAAAACATTACAATTTTTTACAATACTTTAAAAAAGGCAGTAAAAAATCCCAGTAAATTTTCCCAATTTAAGAAGTGGGGTATTAACCTAAAAACACCCCTAAAGGGGGGGGGAAAATTTTTTGTTTTATTGGGGCTTTTTTTAACCTTTTGGTTTACTGGCTTTAAACCTAAATTTTTCTGGCTTTTTTTACTTTTTGCTTTAAAACCCCTCCTTCTTGCCTTTTACTTTTTTGCTTATTCCTAGGATAATGCCTGCTTGTTTGTATTGCTTTTAACCCCTAGCTGTAATTATTTTATCCTAACCCTTAAAAGCCCAGTTTAAAATTCAAGTAAAAAAATTCAATCTTAAAAGGGGAAGGGGGGTGTTTAAACCTAAGGGGGGGGGAAAAATTTTTTTAGTTATCTGCTTTTTTTTTTGTTTTGTTTTTTAACTTGTTTTTAAATTCTTTATAATTCCATTGTTTAAAAAACAAAAATCTTTACTGTCCTTTTAAACTTTGCTAATACAAACCCCTTTTTGTTTCAAAGAATATTACTTTTTTGGGGCGCCTTTTAAAAACTAGTTCCAAGTCTGTTTCTACTCTGGGAAACTATGCTTGTTGATACTCTTTTTTTTTTTGCTTATACCTGTTCAATATTCTTACATGTAATACTTTTATTTCTGGCTTCTTGTTTATAACTCATTATAATTTTTTTTTAGAAAAATCAATCTGATATTGTTTTTCTATTTTATATTTTGTACATTTTTTTTTTTAAATTTTTTAACTTTTTTTTTAAATTTTATTTATTTTTTATTTTTTTTATCTTAATTATCTATTTTAACTTTTGTTTTTAAAGACATTTTTTACTGTTTTTTAAATTGTTTTACATTGATAAAAGATAACAAAAAAAACAACAACAACCCCCCCCCCCATGCCAATTTACTAGATATAAATATAATAAAACAAATTTTTTTATTTTTAATAAAAGGAAATGAAATTTACATTTTATTTATTAAAAAAGATAAAAAAAAATAATTGGCCTTAAATTTTTATATACGGGAAGTAAATAAAACCCGAAGAAAACATTTTTATGAGATTCCGCAGTTTTTTTTTCCATTTTAAAAGCACTTAAATTTTACAAAAAAATTAATTTTTCAGGAAAAAAACTATTTTAAAAAAATCATTTTTTGGGGGGGGACAATAAAACCAAATTTTTTTAGAACGTGCCCCAAAAAAATTATATTCATTCCCAAATTGTATATTGAATTAATCATAAAACATTATTTAAAAAAAAAAAAAAAAACAATATAAAATTGGAAATTTTTAAAAATTTAACCAAAAATTTAGGGGGGGGGAACTCCAAGTTCTTAATTTCTTCAAATTGTAAAACATATTTGATCCAGGGAGGTATAATGGGTGCTTTTGTGTAGTTTTTTTAACCCAAAACGAAAAAGGCTTAAGCAAGTTCTTTTAGTTACTTTATAAAAAGTAAAATAACGGGTAAAACTGACAATGGTTGGATATTTTCAAATATTTAAAAGTTCTGAAGTTTCAAAAGGGAAAATTTTTCAAAAATTTATTTTTTTGGACCAAGGTTACCGTTTTTTTTGCCTTCATTTAAAAACGGAAAATTTTTTTTTTCTTTTCACCCCCCCCAATTTGGTGCCCCAATCCCTGTTTTGAGGGGTTGGAAGTTGACGGAAGGGGGCAAATGTTAATTTGGGAAAATGGGAAAGCAATTTTAATTTTTTTTTTTTTCCTTTTCTTCCAAAACCTTTTTACCAGAGTTTAATTTTTCGTTTTAATAAGCAAACCCAAACTTGCCTAAAAAAAAAAAAGGAGGGGTTTCTATTTTTTATCCGTTAAAGGTTTATTTCTTACTACGCTCTTCAATTTTCATTTTTTTGTATTAAGATATTTTTTGTCCTAACTAAGATATTTTTTACCCCTTGCCGACCATTATGACAAGAGGTTTCCCAAAAAATTTTTTTCCCAAAATTTTTTTGAGTTTAGGATTAGCAATATTAGATAGGGGGGGGGAAAAAAACCCCCCAACTTTAACCCAGTGATGGGGGGTATTTAAGGAATTCGAAAATTTTTTTCCAAAAAAGAGAAATGCTTGACTGTCTTTTCCCTAGGGGGTTTACCCCCCTTTTTTTCATTATTTCAACAGAAAACTTTTTTAAAAAATTGGGTTTTTTTTTTCGTTTTTAATTTTAAGCTTTGACAAAAATAAGATTTTATTTGCTATTTTTTGGCAATTTAAAAGGATTTTTCATTTAGGGCGTTATAAAAATTACTATGTCTTTTGTGCGTATTCTTTCAAGAATTAAGGCCCTTTGTTTTTTTTTTTTTCCCCCACTATTTTTCCCCACATTTTTCTAAACATTTTGGGAGACCCACCCACGTTTAAATTTGGGGGCTTTAAAGGTCGTAAAAAAAAAAGTCGAAGTTAAGCTTAAAAAAATTTCAAGCCCAATGTTTCACGAGGAATCGTTATTGGCCACGCCCATTTTCGTGAATATTTCCCCCCCAACGGGGGTAACTGGACGATCCACCGTCCATTTTTTTTTTCCCCACATTGGGTTAAAACTTGGATTACCCCTTTTTTTTTAGTCCCGAAAAAAAAAAAGGTGTTTTGGGGGAAATTTTAGATTCTGAATTTGTCTTAATAAATTTTTTTGCAAGATATTTGGCTGGTGGTTTTTCCATTTAATTTTCCCATACTCCAACCCCCCCCCCCATTTTTTTTTTCTTGGTCACATTTTTGCCCCTTTTTTTCCCAAACCCAAAAATGGTTTAGGGGGGGGGGAATATTGGAAATTATTACTCGATTAAAACCTTGAGTTTGGGGAATAGTTTTGAAATAGCTTTGGTTTTTCTGCCTTTGCCTTCTTTTCCTTAATTAAAGGCGGCGGAACCTTTGCACCAGCGGCAAAGCGTTCGAAGTAAAAAGGCCGAATTTTTTCAAAACACCAGCCAGCATGGCTACCGGTGGTGGAATTTAAAATTTCACTTTTTTCAAAAAACATTTTTTTTTTTTAAAAGGGCCTTTTTTTTTTAAAAAAAACAGTTTTTTGAAAAAAAAAAAAAAACCCAAAAAGGGGTTTCTTTGGGACATACAGGCATTGTAACCAGCAGGTTTAAAACTTTTATTTTTATAAGAAGAAAGCCCCAAAAAAAAATTTTTTTTTAGGGAAATTAAAAAACTTTAGTAAAAAAAAAATGATTTCTAAGTATACGTTAAAGAGAGGAAAGTTGTTCCCTATAAAGTACAACAGTCTTATCTTGTTTCAAATAAAAAAGAATTTTTATCGGTTTTTAAATTGACCATTTTTAAACATTACTACTAAAAAAGGACTTTATATAATTTATTTGACTTATAAGGGGGACCTGCTCTTATTTCTATATTTTGGGGGCAAGGCTTCTTCTTTGGAAAACTGTTTTAAAAAAACCCCCAACATGAATTGGGAAGATTTTTTTTGAGGGATTTGTTTAAGGACGACTGCAACATTTTTGGGAATTTTAATTTTTTAAACCCCCCAAAATAAATTCTTATATAGATAATCTACATCTTTATTCGACACAATCAATGATCAAAGCAAACATCTTAATTTTAAGTTTTTTTCCGTTTTGTAGAAATTTCAGATTGAAAACCTTGGAGGGGGGGGGGAAAACATTTGGAAAATAAAACAGAAAAATTTTTGAATTTCGTTTTTATTTTTTAACTATTTAATTGTCCCATCGACCAAATATTTCCCCTTCTTTTGTTAACCGATTTATTTGTTCTTTGTTTTGTCAATTTCGTTTTTTCATATAAAAAAAAAAACCAACCCAATTTCCAGCCGGGGGGTTTTTTCTTTTTAGGGGGTTTAATTGAAAATTCAAGGGGAAAAGTTTTGGCCCCCTGGGGGGAATATTTGCAAAAAAACCCTTTTTAGAGAACCAAAAAATTCCTTTGTATTTTGGGTTTTTA
>JABUQX010074392.1:0-29184 GCA_015478945.1 Trachelipus rathkii | reverse complement strand
GCTTACTACATAGAAAGTATTCTTCTCGTATGCATAACATCTTGTTTATTTCTATTTTCTATTAATAATAATATAATATAATATAATTAATATAATATAATAATGAATAATAAATAATATTATTTATATTATATTATTTCTCTTTATAATTATAATTAACTACATAAAATAAAAAAATAAAAATCGGCTTTGACTTTTTCAGCTGTTTTATACTAAATTCGAGAGTGGTGATTCCAAGATTTGATCCATCACATCCATTTCTATGCAATCGGCAACCTCATTTTTTATGATCTTTTACTGAATTGCACTTTGTCAATGATGATTGAAAGGTTGGCAGTCATAGGAGCTGCTTAGTGATAAAAAGATGGTTGTTGTATTTGAATAAATGGGTCAATATTTTCTACAAGTCAGATCCTTCCAACTTTATACATACTATCGCAATCCTTATATGGATCTTCTTGTCATCACAATTTATTTAATATTATTAAAAAAAAATTGGTGATTACAAAATAGCCACAAACAAACCGAAAGAAGGAAATTTGCGTAATGCACAATATTTTCTACTTTTGGAGCCTTCCTTTGAGTCAAGGCGCTACATTAATACTTTGGCCAAGATGTGGTATCTTCCTACTTTAAGTAGGACTGGAAACCAGACAATATTGGGCTCCTCACAAAGTGTTCAACGTTGTTAACAACTTTGCGTTTAGTCTAAGAAGAGACTGCTAGCTGGCTTTGGTGATGCCAAGGTTTGGAGGAACCACGAAAACCATTTGGATGCTACTATTCTGCCTTGTCAAATGTAAAAGGTTTCATAAGACAGAACACCACTTACAATACCCAAAATATCCCATCTGCCAGACGTTAACACTGTGAGGAAATACCTGTGCTGTATTTACTGAGCTACAAGATGCATGTTCAGAAATATAGGTTTTTACCTTCTTCTCGATCGATGAGATGATGCTCTAAGATATCGAATCTGTTGCAGATTCTGTTACAAATTCTATGTTTTGTCAGCCAGAATTGAATGATCTGGTAGAGATTTGTATTTTGCCCAAGCAAGTCTGTTGAATTGTTGCTTCAGGTATTGAGAAGTTTTACTGAGACCAGGCTCTACAGCATAAATTTTATCATAAAGAGAAGCCATTAGCTCTTTTTAGTTTAAATCGAATGGTCACTTGTTATGTAACGTGTTGAAGGATTTTTCTCAATATGGAACTGCTCGCATATGATTTCAAGTGATATGGAGGACTTTGTATTGAACAAGTAGTTACAAGAAGTTTGTATTGTTACTGCACAACGAAATATATATGTCTCAATCCACATCACACCTCTGTGAATCGAGAGAAGGTTACTGCCACATCAAAAATTTTGGTAGATGCAGATACATCATGGACCGTGTAAAAGGTATGGATCTGAAACCGATATAATTGCTGCTGAAGTAGCAGGGGTTACACAATCCCTTGTTTTCGCATGCTACTGGGTACGTGGAGCTATTAGACAACTGCTGATTAGGCTACAGAATCAGTTTGCTCCTGTGACAGTCATCAAGACATTGGCATCTGGTTGATAGATACATTGTATTTCCAAACTGCACATTAAAATTGATTAATGAGCATTCGTCAAGTTCTTGTTCACACTGGAGACTGCTTCGCTCATTTATTTTTTACTTTCCTAGTCTCCCATGCTGAGAAAGAAAAAGCAGGAATATTTAAGATAAGAAAACTATCGGATTCACACTGTTACAGAATATTGTGCAGATGCTAGAAGCTTGGAATCATTCCCTACATTGGTGCGTGCGAATTTCCTTCGGAAGGAAAGCGACAACTGTGCCGAGAGATTTGGGAAGCTGTCTTGAGTTTCAAAGAATTGGATGTAGATATGAGCATCAAAGTTCACTACTTTAGTACTTGGCGACTTTCCAGAGACTGGGTCACTGAAGCGAAGAAGGCAGGTGAAGCTATTCTCAAGACATTAAGTTATGGAAGACCTACAATCGATGGACACTGGCAGAGATGTACTGCTGGGTCCTTGATGAAGAAAGTCCACAAAGCCTACACGAGATCATACAAAGAGAGGTCGTTCTATGCAAATGTAAGTCACTATTGTAAATTTCATTTTGTACGTGTTTTCATTATTCTTACTATTAATTATAAAATAGTCATAAGATTTCACACATTTATATGCATTCACATCACAATTTTGTGCTACGGATCATTTAAATTGTATTTTTATTATTATTTATATATATATATATTACCTTATCTGTTCTGTTAGACTCTTCAAAATTCATTAAATTTGCTGTTATTTGAACTACATATGGAACTATATCAAACTGATGTGAGAACAAAAACCGGTGACGAATTGGAATCGCACCCCAACATTATCTAAAGTTGAACCTTATGTCAGAAAATGTTGTTGATACATTATCTTAATATTAAAATCATCTTCATGCTCCTTATATTTCACATAATATTTATGTTTAATTTAATTAATAAGGAAGTTATCTTCAACTCGATGTTTACATTTTTTAAATGTAGAAACATGGACGACATTCACATACAAAATATTCAGTACTTTAATTTAGAGCTCTAAAATTTAATGCATGAATTTTTCCAGTTTCTGGTGTTATATTTCCTCACTTAATCGCAGAAAAAATTGACGATGACGATTGAGAAAAAATAGGCCGATTTTGAAGGATTTAATCCCATCAACTACTTTCCAACAATTCACAACTATGATGAGTTCTCCTCCTCACCATTCATACTTTTTATCTTACATTTTACTTTCAACCCACTCCTTTTACTCTACCACCAATCCTCTCAAATTTTCTTCAGATTCACCACACAAAACCAAATCTCACACACAATAGTCAGGCACGTCCTTCTTCCATTCTCAATTATTCTCACACTTCCTTGACCACCTACCTCTAATTAATTCATCTTCCCATCCATATGCAAATTAAATTTCCATGGGTGCATAACACAGCTTTGCCTCACCCCGATATATATATAATACTATATGATTAGCTTTATTCTTCAACATTCACTATCTATACAACTTTTGATTCCATTCGGAAGTCTACACAACAATTTATACACTAACACTGCCACAGGCTTCATTTATCCTATTAACTGTTGCGGTTCTAAAACCTAAACTTTTCTTTCCTCTCTCATGTTCTCATCATTTGTTTCATGTAAAAAACTATGATCCACAACCTTAACACTTGCTAATGGCAACGTGGGGGGGGGAGAAGTGTTTTATTTTTTCCTGACCGACAAGTGAAATTGTGCCAGTATTTACGGTTGATAGAACGCTTTGCCTCAACCCAACCTAATCAAGAGTTCTAGCCTTCGATGGGCATGGCTTAGACTCCTAATTGGCAGACTTTGTGCAAGAGGCAAGATTGGAAATTTTCTGTTGTATATGTTGATTATGTGTTTTTACTGAGGGTTGTGAGTATTGAGATTAGTGTTTAATACACTGTGTAATAAACTGTAATTTATTAATTATAGAAAATCTCCTTCAAAGTACAAATAGCAATTTTTGGTGAATGTTAAGGTAGCTGGTAATTGCAGACAAGTGTGAAAGATTATGTTCAGAGGGGGAAAAACATAAGAGTGATAGAGAATTGCATAGAACTGATTGGTTGAATTGAAGGAGGTAATCACAAACAGGTCAATTTGAGGATAACAGTTTCCACATTAAAGTGATACAAAGCTTTGTAACCTTTACAGTACAAGGGTGCATCAAGAGCAATGGAAACTGTAACTGTATATTCACCATTTTGCTGGTTCCTTTTAAAATAAAACCTGTGTTGGGGTAGCAGTCTCCAACACAACCTACTTTGACTTTTCAAATAGCTAACTCTGGCAAGTGGCAGCTTCATTTTTTAAGGGACACAAATCACTCCTTACTAGTTTTTCGAAGCTCACCCTTATTGATTCGTGGCTTCTTTAGATATAAGTTTTGTGATATTCCACCTTTCTAGAGAATTTTCTCAAGCTTTTTAGCCATTTCTTCATTTAGGCTTTAAAAGGATGGTTATGCAAAAGTTATGGCCACAATATTTTTATAATCAGTTCAATAAGATGCTTCTGAAACTTTTTTTTTCAGTCATTGTTACAGTAACCTATTTAGAAGTAAAGTGTCATGGATAGTAAGTGACTTTTGTCCTTCAGTTTATTTATCTTTGTTGACTGCGATGTAGTTAGGAGATTTTATTGGAACTTATTTTTCTCATTAACAACAACTAAAATTTTAGGGAGAAAGCATTCCAATGTCTTTTCCATGCTTAGATTCTCCATTGCAGTACAATCATTTCGGCCTTTCTATCATAGATTCATTACGGAAATCTTTTCTACTGTAGACTTCTTAAAACCATATCTACCTTGAGTTCTTTTTCATGTTGAAGATAATCGCTTTGCATAAACTATTTCAGCAATTCATTCATTACATTTAAAATTCACTCTGAAGTTTCAAGGAAAAAAAAAAAACTTGAATTGGTAACTATTAAAATTTATTCAGGTCAGAATTGTTATATTTCATTTAATAATATAATTCGTATAGCTCCTGTAAAAAATTCAATAAAAATAAAAATTCATGTATTTAATAATCAGTTTTATTTATTAATTTCTTTAGATTTGTGAATGAAAGATTTTGTTGTTTTTTTTTTTAGCAGGAATACAGACAGTGCTATTGTGTAGTTGATAATTAATAATTCTACCCAATATAATTATAGATATTTTTATATTTCAGTTTTTTTGTGTTCTTAAGACTGCATTTGCTTGCCGTATCCTGATTAAATTATTGTATGAATTGGATAAATTGAAACTATCCTCTATGGAACATGAAGCTCCTGTGTGGAGGATTTTTGGAACCCAAGAGTGCACTTTTGAGTAACAAGTTGTTAGATTTTAATATATTACAAAGACACATTTTTAATTTTTTTGTTGTTGTTGTTGTTTGGGTTAGAAAGGTCATCTTTTATACCCGTATACCATATAATTATTGGGGGTTTTCACCCTTGGTGAAGTTTTCTTTCACAAGTAGTATCAGAATGTGTGAAATGGGAAATGTCTAGATTGTTTTTACCCTTGAGCTCTTATGGAGCTTAACTTTAAATCATGGGTTTTAAATTACTTAAATTGTATTTTCGAAATGTTTGCTCTAACCATTGTAGACATTTTAACAGTTGTGTATGGTTTAATTGGGATCATTTTACTTTTTGATGAATAAAAACCGTCGTTTTTTTTTTTATACATTCTTTCAAACCCATTTTTTTTTTTAACGTGCATTTGAAATTTGATGCAAATTGATGTTAGCATTGTGGTGCGAATGTGTGGAATAAAGTTCAGAAGAATTATTAGCAGATTAGTTATATATTGTCTAGAAGACCGACCAGGGGCGCAAGGATTACTCGGCCGATCTCATCGAAGCGGAATGTTCAATTCTCGCGTAGCATTGAGTTTTATTCCTGAGAAGAATTAAAAAACTCGGACTTGACACGTGTGGTGTGTGGCGATAGCGGCCTTAAGTTCGATTTATTAGTTCCCCGTGTTACCTCTTTGAAAAGAAGATAAAGCATTAAAAAGGAAGCTTTTTTTTTATTGAATAATGAGGAAGAACTTGGTTAGAAAGTAACATTAAATACTTCCTAAAAACGTCGTGAGAAGATTAATAACCAGGATACTTATGAAGACAAAGATTTAAATTGTTGTTTCGAGATTTTAATAGTTTGTGGAATTCATGTTTGAAAGATCAGTGTACAGAGGACACACGGCTCAAAGCGGGCCACACTGGGTCATGTGAATAGAAGGATAAGACTGATTTTTGAGATATTAAAACAACATTTTTCTCCTATGTCCCAATGAATTCGAAAAGATCAGAAGTTACTTTGCTTCCAGGGGCCGCATCCTAGCATGAGTGGATTGATGTAAATTTTCCGACCACCCCCCCTTACCTTTTGACGTGAACCTAAAATTGCATATTTTTTTTTTCTTTTGCTATGTTTTTTAAGGGAGAGAAAAAAAAATCGAGTATAATGTTTTAGAACCCACAAGGTTGGCACTGATTAATTCAGTTGAATTAAATCAATTGATTTTTTATAAAAAATTCATGTTTTTATTTCTTTTACTTTTTTAGCAAATTTTTTTTCTAATTATACTTATTCATAGTTATCACCTGATAATGATAAGTATATTTCATCTATATAATAAGCCAATTCATCAATGTATAAAAATTTTTCAACTAAAGAAATAAATAATTAGAGTATATACTCGTATATACAGTATATATTACTTTAAATAATTAAACTAATATAATAAATAATTCACTTAAACTTAATTATTTATTAGCAATATTAGGATTATTACTAATTTTATCAAAATAATAATTAAAAGCATTTGAATTAATATAAAAAAGTATAAGGTTCTTCAACCTAGGTTACTCAAATTAAAATTTTAAACTATGATATGAATGGATTGCTTGAGTCTGTGGGACAAGAAAACAGATTAGCTGTGATTGATAAGCAGTAATTTGAAGTGTAATCAGGCTTTGGAACGCAGGATAAAGAAATCGATGCTGGGCATAATAAATCGCAATGTTTTACAAGAGCAAGGAGTTTAAGTAACCTTTATAATAGCTATGTTAGTCAGTTTAGAGTATCTGTTGCACAAGTTTTGGCCCTCATTTAAAAGAAACTCTAGATATGCTTGAGAGAGTGCAAGTAGAGCAACAGAAATGATTCTCACGGTTTGAGTAGAGCTATGAGGAGAGGCTGTGGGAGTTAGGAATGTTTTCTGTTGAAAGGAGATTTCCAAGGTGACTGATACGGTCTACAAAATATTTAATCATTGATTTTTATTTTTTTTTGTTACATGCTCACAGGGCCCTTTTTCAAAGGAGGGGCAAAAATAATAATAAATAATAATAATAAATATAAAAAATTACAAAGAAATAAAATGTAAAATGAAGTAAAACACCTGACCTTGCATTAACGCAATTCCCTGCAGGTGGCGCAGAGCGGGACTTAAATGAGGAAGATTAACATTGTGTAATGATTATAATCATGATCAGAGCAGCAACAAATAATTGGGCTGGAAAGAAACGGTAACTAACGAGTGATCCTTGAGTCTCCAATATCACACAATTTTCATATGAGAACAAGGCACCTCTTGTGTACGAGCGGGGGGGGCCACACCCGCCAGGGGTTGCTTGATTGGGGAGGGGGGAAATTTTTTGCGGGGGGGGGGGAGAGGGGGGGGTTTTTTTTTTTCAAAAATTCTCCATTCTTGCCATTGTAATACCTATAGAAAAGGATAGGGCACTATTGTCAGAGCAGAGAAGAGGGTCAGGGGCAGAGATATAGGGACAGTTTATAAGCCTCTTAGCCTTAAGCTTCAACTCTATCCAAAAGAGGGTGGAACCGCTCCACCCCAAATGTGGCAGTATCCTGCAGGGCGCAATAAGACCTATATAACTGGTATTCTGAGGAAGGAAAAAATATTCCGCATCTGACAGAATTCCCAGCTTTATTTGAGGCCATTTAGCAACCGATGTGATAGTCGGTTCCAAGACAAATTACTATTTATGTTTAGTCTAGATTTTATGTTTCTTACGGGTAAGACATTAGAGCCATCAAAAGGATAGAAAGTTGGGAGGTATTTTAGGGAGGGAATGTAGAAGTTGAGTTTTTCAAGAGTTGAATTTCAAGTTACCCTACTGAGAAATTCCGACCAAATCGCAAGAATTGAATCGGAAAGCTTGTAGACGAGAGGCAACTCTAGATACAAACGAGGGAGCACAATCAAAATTGAGTGGAAGAATGAGAGTTGAGTCATCGGCTAGGTGACAGAGTCAAGAGTGGCAGCTAAGAGATCGTGATGAAAGTAGGGAAAAGTGGAATAAACGAACCTGAGGACACAAAATGAATAAGGAAAAGGAGGAAGAGGGTGTGCTCCATCAAACAAGCTGAATGAACGATCTGAAAGAAAACAGACAGAAGTAACAAAGGAAGGAGAGAAAATCCAAGGAGTCAGCTTAGAAGTAGCGACGCAATTGCCATAAAAACCCTGTCAAAGCTTTTAGACTATGTCAAGTGTACACACAAGACTCCCCATGAATCTTAAGGGAGAAGAAACATAGATCAGTTAGATAGGAAAAGATATCACCTGATCTCGAACGTCGAAAGCCCTAATGACGATCTGAACAGAAGGATGAGATTCCAGATGATTCAGAAATGAGAGTTAAGGAGGTTTCAAAAGCTTTGACAGGAATACAATTTAGCATAGGGTCGGTAGTTAGAAGTCAGACGGTACCTTTTTTGATTGGCGAATAAAAGCGCGTTCCCAGCAATTGAGGAAAAGTATTAGTTCGTTAAGCTAGGGAGTAGGTGACGAGGAAAGGCGCCAGTCAGAAGCACACTCCCTCAAACACCGAGAGGAATGCCATCTGCCACTGCCTTCTGGGCCACTGGATCTCAGTATCTCATGTACTCGATCATGAGTTATGACAGGTAGAGACAACACCTGAGAGGGGATGGGGCAGGAGGAGGGAGCCGGAATCATCAAGGGTGAAAATTAGATTAAAAAACTTCTCAAAGAGATAAGCCTTTTCAGAGAGTATTAGCTACAGAACCGTCCGAACGGATAAGAGGGGAAGGCAGATTTGCAGTAGTTGTTAATTGCAGAGCACGGACGGCGGGAGACCAGGGGGCATACTAAGAAATACAGAATGAAAAGACCTCTACAATCTTGATTAAGAAACGGCATTCTTTCGTAATAGGGTTGTTAAATTTTGAAATAGTTTGCCACAGAGGTTTTGGTGTGACTCGATTGCAGCATTTAAAAGGTTGGATAGGTATATGGATGGAGTGGTTATATAGTATCATTTAGACGAAGCCAAAATTGTCAGTTTTTAGTTAAGTAAGATTATTATGTTAAGACTCATTGTAGTGACATACTGTTATTAGGTTGTGGATGGTTTGGGTATCATTCATCATATTTTTTTGACTAAGCCAATTGGTGGATGTTTTAGTTACAGCATTTGAAATCCCCTAAGTGCCTTTGTGATTTGCATGAGCATGTTCGTTTAGTGGGTTGATGGACAGTCTCGATAGGCGCATGTGGCTTCTTACTGTCTCGTATATTGCAATGTTCTTTGTAAATTAAATCAATTGGATTTTTTTATAAAAAATCATGATGAGAGAGAAGAGGATTTTTTTCGTTTTTTAGGAAAAACATTTTTTTTTCGATAAATTATAATTATTCATAGGAAGACACCTGATAATGATAAGTATATTTCATTATATAATAAGCAAATTCATCAATGGTAGTTTCAAATCATTTTCAATAAAGAAATAATAAAATTAGAGATTACTCGAATATTATACAGTATATAGTAAATTTAAAATTATTAAACTAAATACTTTATATTTACTAAATTATTTTAATTAGGTAATATCTTATTTACAATTTATCAAAATAAATTAATAAGGCATTTAGGTGCCTAAAATAAAAAAAAATAAAATAAATCCAAAAAATCATTGAATTTTTGATTTTTTTAAAAAAAAATCAAAAACATCACAAACCCTGGAACCCAGAAAAATTGTCCAAAAATATCCACTTTTAAAAAATTAATATTTGTTCACTATGACATCCTATGGAATTCAATCAGTCACAATTGTGTTTTTTGAATCTGTTCTAGGGAATAATGTGTGGAAAAGTGAGGACGCGTTTCTACATTTTTAAGTTAAAAGAAAATTCCAATATTTCAATAAGGAAATTTCCAAAATAGACCTACCTTTGTAAAAAAAATTTTTTCCTTAATCACATTCTATAGAATCACTATCTGATCATAAATTGTGCTTTCTAAAACGAGTATTTGATGAATTATTTTCTATAAGCAACTTAATTCTTCTTGCAGGTTCATTTATATTACACTTTAAAAAAGATAATCGCTTTTATACTACTTAAATTAAGTGAGGAACTAACAGATTGGCAATTTTACAATTCTTTTAAATATTTTTCCAAATCCCTTGATTCAAATTGATACTGTATTCGAGTGAGACTGCTTTTTAAGAGTTGGATTGCATAAAATGGCAATAATGTTTTCTCTGGGTACTGGACAAGAATCTTCAGTTGATGGAAATACCTAATACTTACCCTAGCCGGATGGGTGCATAAAGCTAACAATATAGTCATCAAATTCTTTTGAGTATGAAGCAATAATTCCAGTCTATTTTCTTTTTATATATAAACAAACAATGTAAGCACCAATGTCAATACACAAGACTAATTTTTGCACCAATATTTCTTTCTTTTTATTAATTATGAATTTTTTAGTACCATGTACATCCGTAGATATTTCAAAAACCTCAATTTCTTCTTTAGACACAGAACAAAATTTATGAAACTTTTTAGTGTCGGATATTGTTTTACATATTTCATACCCTTCTTTAAGAAAGTTTGCACAGAACTCAATATCTTCGTTAGCCAAATATAAAAATTTGATGGACTTTAAAGTAATTTTAAAAAATTCATACATATCTTTTGTAGTTAAAATTTGTTTATCCAGTGGTCTTTGTAAACTGGCTCTTGCAGTAGTCCTTTTTACTGTTCCTCCAATGCCATCGCAAACATTTTTACCAGTGCTGTTCCAAAAAAAGTGCCATATCGCTTTTATCCCAAAATCTTTATGATGTGCAATATTTATAAAATTATAAAAAAAATTTGTATTGGCTAACACAGCCGTCAGTAAAGTAATTAATCAATCTACTTTGTGGGAAAAGTGTTTTTATTTTTACAATTAGCAACTGTATTAATGAGTAGACCATGGTTGTACTGTGTTTGGTATTAGGACTAACAGCACAGTAACTTTAATGATTAACTTCATCATTTGCTTTCCAGTATACAACAAATGGGTGTACAGACCACTGAGTATTTTCCTAGTGAAATCCTTGGGCTGAATCTTGAACAATTAACAAATAATTTTCAGAAAAATCTCCTAGCACTATTATCTCTGATGGTAAAAGGTTGTCTTGTAGGTTTTTCAAAAATTTTGACTGCTGCTGGGAAACAAAATGATGTCGTGTTTAAATATATATATTTTATTACTAAGAGATGTGATTAAGTCATTAATGGTTTCACTTTTGTTTTCTAGTGTGCATCTATCAGTTGACACCCATTGCTTATAATTAATATTTTCATAATGGTTATCATTGCTTTACAATAATTCCTGAAGGTATTTCACTACTCCTCTCTTACCAGGACATTTATTACAAAGTTGCATCATAGTTTCTATTTTCAGGATTGCAAACGCATTTGAAGATCAGCAACTTTTAATTGAGTTCCTTGTAGCCAAGGGCTACAATTTGTAATTTAGGATTTTGATTATAAATGCAAACACAAATGGAATGGGTTCCTGTCTTCCTGATGATCCTGCTAAGAGACAATACTGGGGTCTACAGTTTGCAAAGGTGGAAAATTCAACTTGGGTCCTTGATGCGTCCTTTTTGTATTCAACAAAGCACTTGTTCCAAATATTTCAGAAGTTTTTCTTATCGAATATGGTGAAACACTTAACAACTGTATACGACGTTCCTTCCTTTTAGTCATTTCAAATGCCCTTACCAGTTCTTCCATAATTTTGTCGAGTCTAAAAAAAGGGATTATAAACAATTTGTTAATACATATTGCTATATTTTGATATTTGTTTTAAAAATTCTAATTTGAAAGGCAACACACAATACTTACTTTACTTCTCTCTCTAAGGTTTCATGTTTTGTAACTTACTTCGGAGAGGGTATTTCAATAGAAAAACTTGACTGCAACTTTCTTTTCAAAGAGGCATGAGCCTTATGAAGAACATCTTGACTTCTCTTCTTCTTCTTTCCATCAGTAAGGGAATCTTTTAAAGTGGAAAAAGTTAGGCAAAGATAGTGAAATAAATAACTTTAATTCAAAAGATATTGACACAAAAGTGAATAAGCATACATTTAGCTAAGATTCTTAGGGCCAAAAGTTATATTCAAATACTTAAGACCTCTTAATTTATGAATCGAATGTATGTTATAACTCATTAATGCTTACGTCTTTTTATTGGAGTAACATCCAGTGCTGTAAGTACAGAAAGCAGCTCTTCTGTATCATATTCCACTGGCATTTCTTCACAGATTACTGCATTTTCACTTGTAGATCCACTTTCACTTATATTTGCATCTTCAAGAAGCTCTGAATTTATATTTAAGCGTTTTATGCAGTTTGTGCATAATAAGGTATCTTGAGGTATAAGACACTTGCATTTCTCAAATAGGTCTCTGCTTATAGGTCTTATATATTTATGTACTTTTCTTTTATGATCATTTAGTGGGTTTGTACAATATTTATTGGTACTGTATAAAATGTTTAGGTACCAATAGAATTAATGATGATTCAGATACTAATTAAAATGGAAATTGCTACAACAATTTAAATTTGACTATATATTAATATTATATATATATATATTATATATATATATATATATATATATATATATATATAATATATATAATATATATGATATATATATATATTATATATATATAATATATAAAATATATAAAAATATATATTATAATATATATATATATATAATATATATATATATATATATATATATATATAATCATCATCATCATCATATTCCTTTTTTCCCCAAGACTGGGGGTAAGGTGCGTGACATGCATTGGAAAAGAGAAGTAGTGGAAGAATTTGACAACAAGTCGAAAAGAAAGCCCAGCCTTACCACCCCTCTATACCTATTAGTGAGAACACGCCGCAGCGAAAATCTATCCTAGAGCTTCACGGGACAGCGACGACCCTCACGATGGCATATCGTCAAGTATAGGGTTCATCCCTGGCCCAGGTGGGCCACAACCATACCTCCTCACAAAACCCCGCCATTCACTCCTAATATGCACCTATATTTCTCTCCTTCAGACAATCGTTTACTGACTCAATCCACTTTTTCTTCGGTCTCCCAGCCGGTCGATTCCCAACACACTCACCACTATACATCCGCTTAACCAACCGACTCTCATTCATCCTTTCCACATTGACAACCATCTCACCGTACTTTCATTTTCTCTCATTTACCCCTTTCTTCCCACCACATAACTCCTTATACGTTCAATCCTCATTTTATCAATTCTTTACACCTTAACACGCCCCTAAGATTGTCCATCTGAACACATTGAACTTTAGTCTATACTTCTTTATTCCAGACCATGTCTCACTACTATACATTAACACAGGTATACAACATACCTTCATGTAAGACCCAGTTCACTCAAAGACTTAGTCCCTTTACATCCACCAACGATTTAATTGCACCAGCCACCTTCCTGCCATTCACAACTTTCCTACTACACTCTGCATCATCCGTTCATTTTCATCCAACATATATCCTAAATATATTTAAACTCAGAGAGACACTTGTTCCATCTGCTTCACATCTAACATTAACTTCACACCGAAGCCTGTCCTCACTCACAACCATACCTGTACTCTTATCTACGTTACTTTTCCCAACCCTCTTTTACACACCCTAAGAATTTTCTCTCTACCAAATCCTCTCAAGCTCTCTTCAGATTCGCCACACAAAACCAAATCATCCGCATATAATAGGTAGGGCACCATCCACTCTCTTCCATTCTCCATCATTCTAACACCATCCCTTGCCACCCCCACTTCTATTCTTTCATAACCCCATACATATACCAAATTGAATAAATAAGGAGACATAACACATCTCTGGCTCACTCCGCTATTAATATTAAAACCAACACTTTTGGTACCATTTATACTTACACACGCTTCATTATCGTCATACATACTTTTGACTCCATTCAGAGGCCTACAACCAACACCATATATTACTATCACCTGCCATAGAGCTTCCGTATTAATCCTATAATACGCGGCCTGTTTCAAATCCATAAAACCTAAATACAATTTATTCTTCTCCTTCAATTTTCTCAATCATTTGTTTCAATGTATAAGATTTTGATCCACACATCCTCTACCACTCCTAAAACGCACCTTGTTTCTCGCCAATCAGTCTTTCCAGTCACTCGACGCACTCTATTCGACTAAATTACCAGCATATATCTTCCCTACAACACTCAATAAACTAAATTCCCCTATAATTCCTACAGTTCCCCTTATATAGGGTACTATTACTGCTCTCCTCCAATACCTTTGGAACTATCCCACATAAACGCTTTATTACACAACTTCCAAATCCAATCAATCACCATCTCGCCTCCTGTTTTTGATCATTTCACCAGTAATTTCATCTATACCTGCCGATTTACCATTCTTAAACTTTCTCACTCTACTCATTACCTCCTCCTTGTTAATGACATCACCCCCAAAATCCCTATTCCTTCTTGCACCATCAATCCCACACACATTCACTATCACCTCTTCATTACTGTTAATATTATACATAATTTTTGATAGTGTTCTTTTCACACTCCCCTCACATCCATTTCATCAATTACACAGCAACCATCCCTATTCATTATTCTAAGCTGGTTCTCCTTATTCTCATTCTTCACCTTTCGCGCTTCCCAGAAGAGCTTCCTATTCCCTTGTAAGTCCCCATTCATCCTCCTTCCAAACTGTTCATTTATTTCTTCTTTTCTTCTATGTATGAACCTTTTAGTATTTCTTTTTTCCTCCTTATATTATCCAAATATCTTTCTTTTGAAACTTCATCATTTGCTTTTAGTGCATTTTTACTTTTAACCGCTTGCATCACCCTTCATTTTCCACCACTCACTTAACATTCTTACTTCCTTTACTTTTAGCACATCCAACATACTTCCTTTGCACTGCTAACAAGTAACAATTGCTTCCTTCATTTGCTCCCAGATTTGTTCAGTTTCAATTTGTTCACATTCAACTGATTTACTTGAGAGTGCTCTTAGATACTTATCCTTATTACCTTGTTCACTTAACTTCTCACTCTTAATCTACCTACTTCCTTCCTCACCTTCCTCTTCATCCAAACCCCAACTAACTTAATTTTACATAGGAACAACTTATGATCCAATAATCCCCATTTCTCTAATCCCTCACTGAATTAACATCCAACACATACTTCAAACATCTCCTTTTACCAACCCAAAACCAATCATACTTTTCACTTTGCAATACCATCACTACCTACACCACTCTAGTATACTATGGATACTCTTGTGTTTAAAAGTATTACTTACACACTACCTCTCTCCTCACAGAAATCAATCACCTTTCCTACTATTTCTCATTTTCTCCCAACACCCAAAACCACCTGTTATACCATCCCTTTCTGATCACATATCCAACCATTTAGATCCCTCAAACAATCAATCTGAAGCTCCTACTCACCCCATCCAAAACTCATTCAGATTATCCCAGAAAATCTTACTCTCTTCAACATTTCCCTCTGGTGGAAACATACGCACAAACCACACATACTTGACCTTTTCAAACTTAAATTTAACCATTAGTAATTCTAGTACTCACACACACAAAGTCTACCATAACTTTGTGTACCACAAGCCACTCATCAAAATTGCAACTTCCTTTCCCTCCCCCTCTCATTCCTTTCCACACCAGCCACACAAGCATTTCAAACCACACCACTCATTTTCACCATTTCCTTTCATCTTTGTTTCAGGCACAGCGAGCAAATCAAGTTTGCCCTTTTCTAAATACATCCATCACCTCTCTCCTCTGTTCTCAAACATTTATTCATCTGACATTCCATGTACCCATACGATTCATACATTTTTCGCCGAAGATAGAAGGCCGTTACGGCGATCACGACCTTCCTCGAGGCCTGCATTAGCATTCCTAGCAAGAGATAGTTGTAGTGGGCAGCCACCCAACTACCACCGTCCTTAGTCCGCCTTCTACGGACATGCAGGGCATACGATGCGGAGCCAATTCTTTTTTCCCCCACACATAGGTTTGAGTAGTAGGGATGTCTGTAAGGGGTTATCTAGAAGTGGGGTGGTGTACTTTAGTATGTGTGTGTGTATATATATATATAGATATATATATATATATATTATATATATAATATATATATATATATATATATATTATATATATATTATTATATATATAATATATATATTATATATATATATATATATATATATTATATATATATATAATTTCTTTAGAAACGGCCAAAGTTATTTATACCCTATGTCTACTTCTGCGGACTGATTATTTGTTCCAAAATTTCTGTGAGCATGGGTTGTTCATTCATGTTATTCCAAAATATCTTTAATTATATAGCATAAAATTAACATACAAAATAAAATACATTTTACATTTAAACATTTTGTTATACATATTCTATGCTTTTTTTTATTACTATACATCAAAATCGATAGGTTAGAGACCAATTGTTAATATTTTTAACGTTATTAACTGTGGCATTTTTTGTTATATATATATATATATATTATATATATATATATATAATATATAGTATATTATATATATTATAAATATAATATATGTATTTTTTATTTTATATATATTATATATATATATATATATATATATATATATATATATATATATATATATATATAATAATATTTATATATTAATATATATATATATATATATATATATATATATATATATATATATATATATATATATATAATATATTATCCCCACAAAGGGGTATTGATTCTTTTATGTGTTATTGCTCTTGATTACAACTTAGTGCATTAGCATAGTTAATAAGAACCGAATACTAGAGGGGACTTTCTGTCAATTCCCTCTGACCTATCAGTAGTATGAGCATTTTTTTGCATTAGCAATTTTCACATATGTAATCTTTCAAATCTCCATCCTCTCCCCTCTTTTTTTCATATTAATTTTCTGTCTCTTCAATCACCACTTTCCCACAGTTTCTTATCAATCTTTTTTTTTTTGTTTTTTTTTTTTATTTTTTTTTTTTTTTTTTCTCCACACATCAATCCCTTCAAGTACTTTGTTCGGTAAGTATGTTTCTCCTTTTTCCCGTCACAGCCCCTGGGGTCCATCCGGTGCTCTTCCAGCATGGGTTTCCATGTCTCACCTCCCAAACTTTCTCTACCCCAAAGTAGGCATGAGAGTTACAGTCAAGGACGACACAAACAAAAACCAGATCCCTATAGTCACCTTTCGAAACGAGGCCGCCAACTCAATAGTAGGGAACCCCGAGCCATCGAGAACTACACCCAACTGAGAAAAGACGAGCCATGTTCTAGACACTTCCATAGGATGTATAAATCATCCGAGGCACAATACTAACACGACTCAGACAAAGAAATCATATAGAGATACCGTGTGGTAACCACGCGGAGAGTAAAAAACCGACGAGAAATCAGAGTATCCGAGAAAGATCTTCACCAGAACACAACATCCACAGACACCTAAACAATACGGTGTGGGGTTTCCGCTCCAAGCTACAATAGGGGGTAGGGTCTGTAACCTGTTGTGGGGAGAATGACTACCCTTCTTTATGAAGAAATATGTCTTTCCAGCCCATACTGTTATTTACTTTTATTTTCATTTGTTTTATTGTCATACCTGCACATTCATGGAGACGAAGCTTGTGGTTTAAATTTTTTTTATGGAAAAGTCTATTAAAGAAAAAAAGTTATTAAATCAAAGTGAGCAGAACAACATCAACAACAATTACCATCCGTCGGGTTCCCAGCCTGACCCCACCTCGGTCTCTACTACTACTAAACCAGCAGGTACTTCCGCTTTTCGTCCTTCTCCTACACCTGAAGGCCCTTTGTATAACCTCAGTGATACGTCGCCTGGTATGCCCCCTAACACCCCAGGTGTTCAAATGGTTAGGGCAATCCCGCAAATGTGGTCCCCGTCATAGTCGTTCTCATCTGTTTGCTCCATATGCTGCTCCCCCTCCGGGAATGCCCGCTGATACATTATTCCCGATATATTACTTATTGCGATCCACTACCTCCAAAGCTCTCACTGAGCAAAGGACCATTATTCTTAGCGATGTACTTGAAGAAGCTTTAGGAGTTGCAAACCCCTAGTCACATTAATGAGAAATGGGTCCCTACTCGTTCGAGCTACTACCCGGAATCAAAGTTCTATTATGCCGTCCTTAACGTCTCAGAAACATTCCTAATTATTTCCACTCTTGATGAAATAAGAAACACATCCAAAGACACTTTCAAATTGGTGACCACCTGGAAGTGACCAGTGCCACTGTTGTGGCACACGAACACCAACAAAGCAACCATGCATCACCGAACATCCATCAAATTAAGTTTTTTCTGCTGGGCGCCACTCTGTTCGGTCATCCTGTGCCGCCAGTACCCGTACTTTTCAAGCTTCTGCAGGTGCGACCAATGCCCAGTAAGAGTAACAGAGTGGTCGAAGCTTCTCAGTGACCTTAATTGCGCACACCTAGCTCTCACCTGGCAGCTACACGCTACTACCCGACCGGATGAGCGGAGTTGTGCTCGCGCATTGTTCACTGGGGGGAGTCCTGTGGCATCTGGGGCAGGGGGCTGCTAGCCTCACCGACGACTCCTAAGCAGCCTCCGGGAAGAAACGCCACTTTATCGTGACACCGCTCACTCTCTTCAACATCTCATATTCTTCAATTGAAGGTGGTTATTCTAGACCAGAACTTAACCCCCTCAAATTGGTGACCACCTGGAGTGACTACTCGTTTAGCTACTACCTGAATCAAAGTTCATTATGCCGTCCTTAACGTCTCAGAAACATTCCTAATTATTTCCACTCTTGATGAAATAAGAAACACATCCAAAGACACTATTTATTCTTTAGAACAGAAAGACGAAGATACTGCTGTCATTTTAAGAAACCTCCATCAGAAAAGATTTTCCGTTCAAACATTTATAGATTTCCCCCCTCGTCGGGACTCGCCTGATACAACAAATCCTCGTTTACAACTGACCTTTAGCACCCCATTTCTACCTGCCAAAGTGAAAATTGGATTTACAAGCTACGGTGCTTGTACGTTTATTCCCCGACCCAGACGTTGCTTTAAATGTCAGCGGTTTGGTCATCCCCGAAGATGCTGCAGGGGACCGCAAGACATGTTGTGCCCAGTCTGCGGAGAAGAATTTCACATTCCCTGTGAAATCACACCACATTGCAAAAACTGTGGAGGACGCCACAGTGCCTCTTCTTTAAAATACCCGTCTTACCTGTTTGAACAGGAAGTTTTGGAGTTGTGCAATATACAAAAATTGAGCAGGAGGGATGCCATACACCAGCTCAAAGATAAATATCTTACATGACAAAGGCAATCTTATTCCACAATTACAGCTGCCCCTGCCTCCACGTGTTAATCCACCGACACAATTCCATTCCAGTAGAACTCCTTTCCCAAATCCCAGCGGAACTCATGCAGTTACTGTAACCTGCCCACCTGCACTGCCTATACTACTGACCTCTCAAGTAGTACAAAAGCAGCCCTTGATCCAATCTTCCGTCCAAAATGTTAACAACCCTACCCCGACTAACTAACAATGAAGCTAAGTTGGTTTATCCAACACAAAGCTTGGAAAACTTTTCTTGCCAGAACACACTGTCCCATACACTCCCGATAGGTTCACCAAACTCGCGTAAGAGGCCTGTGTCTCTGTCACCTAATCCGCCTCCCCCCATTACTCAAATTCCTGGGAAAGATGAATATCTAAAGCAAAACATACAGGCCCCATATGTAAAAAATGCAACTCAGAAGAGACCTCGCCATAAGTCTGTTCTTGAGGCAAAAGCAATGACTTCAATAGATTGTACTCAAACAATCTCGGCTATCTAACAACCCACAAATCAACCCTTTGATAGTTTGCAAGATTATTCCAGCTCTTCTGCATCCTCCTATAATTCTTCTTCCGAATTTCCTACCACAGCACTCCCTAAAGGATTCTATGTTTTAGCAGATGAAATGGATAATAGCTCCCAAATAGAGTTTGATGTGACGACCCACTCTCTTTCTAATACTTCCTGCGCGTCCGAGGGAGGTGATGAAAAACCGTTCAAGGAAACACCGCAAACGCTCCAATCGTTCTGGATCTGTTAGTGGCATGAAAGGGGACTCAGAGGTCTCCCATCTTAACTCAAATTGTCCAGTCTCTCATAATCACCCGCATGATGATTTACTGGCAAAATCTCCAGTATTAGACTTTGTCAACCCAACGAATCCTATATCGGATCCCAATATGGCAGCTCCAACACCTTTTCAAAAATATGACATTTCCATGGAAACAGCCCCATATCCCCCCACACCTTTCTGAATCTGCTTGCTTAGTAGACACTAGACACTGTTATCGCTCCCATTCTTAAGCAAGAGCACTTTGGTTGCTCTTCCAACGACCAACCAAGTAAACACAATAAAATGGACTTGGTTGAAATTAATTTCCTTCGCATTCATGGCGAAGCCCCTCCAAATACCACTGAAAACTAACCTCCAAAACCGGTCGTACAACCCAAAATTCTGCTGTACGACTGTTC
This sequence comes from Trachelipus rathkii, assembly GCA_015478945.1. NCBI lineage: Eukaryota > Metazoa > Arthropoda > Malacostraca > Isopoda > Trachelipodidae > Trachelipus > Trachelipus rathkii. The sequence goes on along the minus strand of JABUQX010074392.1, from coordinate 8,623 downwards.
CTTACCACCAGGATTTGTTGCTCCTCCTCGTCGAGACCCACGTCTCAACCTTTCCTCCCCATCTGAATTCACTTTCAACATCACCTATTGCCACATAGAGACAATTGTCAGAAAAAGACCACCCTCATAATATTTATAACAACATAGTATGGCCACCTCCTTCAATGGAATTATCGTGGCTACTACTCTAATTTTGAAGAACTCGTTCAACTAAAAAATATGTACACCAATATAGCAATACAGTCAGTAAACTCTGACTATGTCGTCACGACTTCTTCCAACCTCGCAAATAAAGATCACCAATAACCTCGACATAAGAAAGAAGGTGACAATGTTAGGGTGAGCGTGCCGAGACATACTAAATCTCATAAATCTAGTCCCCATTCTCCAGATCGATACCTCTACCAAACTATGAGTCTCTACTGCCAGACTGAAAAGGGGATGATCCAACGAAGGTGCAGCACGAAGTTCATCTGTCCACGAACCTTACTTCTGCATCGAACTACTCGACTCGAGTGAGTGAGTTTACTAAGTTCAACATTATCTTGATCTTGTTAGAGCAGCTCCCTACTACCAGTTTGTTATACTTAGAGACTTCAACCTCCAACACCTTATGGGCGACTCTGTCGACACTCGTCTAAGTCTTAAGATCCTTTTGATCTCTAACCCCCTTTTTCCCCTGGATGCCTTGACACAGCACTTCCCAATCATATGAAGTTTAGATACACGATTAATCACTTCTTTAATGTTTATATTTCATTTTACTCTCCATTCCCGTATGGGATCATTCGACCTGTCTTGCTTTGATCACTTATAAGGCAGCGACTATTACCCAATATCCTCAAGTGAACTTGCAATGCTTAAACCCAAATCCATTGTCGTTCATACCTATGCGGATGCTCTTTCATCCAGGCTACAGCAGATATCCCCACTCTCTCCCTCATAAGATGGTTTCCGGACCGTTGATGATGCCTTTTAACTTCTGCTGCCAACAAGTTATCATTCACAACAGACGGAAGCTGCAGTGCCGCGATCTTCCAGCGTAGGCAGAATTCGGCAAACCCTTGTGTCCCTAGAATTACGACAAGCTAACGGAGAGAAGAAAAAACTCTACAAGATAATACAAAAGACCGCGGACCACTCAAACGAATGATATCTATATGGGTAAAAGGCATGCTGCGAAATATCGCCTATTAATCGCCAAACACTCAAGCAAATATTTTCGAACTGATATATACCGTCATTCCGACAACACTTCCCTTCTTTTAGTTGGAGGTAGTTGCAACAGAAAAAATCTGCACGCATCCATACGAGACTCTTCACCCCACAGATCCTACATTATAGGCCTGACCTAATATCGTACTATCTAAGTGCTCACAAAGCAGCTAAGAATTGCAAAGATGGCATATGAGGTTATAGATTTGACTACCTACTCAGCTCTAATCCGTATAGCTGAACCTTCAAAAAAGTGAGAGATTAACGCATCGCGTAAGAGCACTGTATCAACAGGGAAAGGAGAGAAATCAATATCGGGTATAACCTCTTTTACATCTGTTACAGTGTACAAAACTGCAACGATAGCTGAATAGCAAAGACTGCCCTTGCCCAGATATGATTCTAATACGAAATACACTAGTATTACTCCTCAAAATTTCCACCCCTTCTGCCATGTCCGCTTTTTTGCATGGATCTGTAATGAATGCCACCCTGAATCCAATCCTACTTTATCCACCTATTTGCACTACAGCTTTTGTAATCCCTATTCCTAAACCTGGGAAAGGTCCGAACTTAGCGGCCAACCAAAGGTCAATTTTACTGACCTGTCATACTTGCAAGTTAGTGGAGAAAATGGTTGAAGGCCGAATTCTCCCTGTTCTGGAGAGTCGCCAAGCTTTTTCAAACTTCCAGTTTGGTTTTCGCAAAAATCGTTCGACCGCGGATCCCTTGTAAAACTGGATCATGACATCCGGAAACCTCTCAAACTGTGAGGTGGTTCTTGGTGTCTTTTTTGACCTTGTCATAAACACAACTTGGAGAACTGGGGTTTTCCTTAAACTCCACTCTCTCGGTTTCTGAGGATGGCTCCCTCTTTTTACTAAATGCCTTCTGTCAAATAGATCCATCCAGGTTCGGGCTCTTCTATCATATCAGGCCACTTTACTGGATGAGGGTGTTCCGCAGGGCAGTGTTCTAAGTGTATTGCTATTTGCTCTCGAATTCAATGACATTGTTACTTCTATGCCAGCAACGGTCAATTTTTCTCTACGTGGTGACCTTGCACTATTTATTAGCCGTTTGCCATGCCTGCAATTTTTTTCCTTGGAAACGGGGGCCAACTAACTAGCTATGGAGAATATTTTACAATGGGGTAAATCCCACGGCTTCCATTTCTTAAACACAAAAACCTCAACAGTACTTTTTAAGAAAAAAGTGCAATCGCAAGAACTTGCCACCATTCCTCCCGCGAAACCACATTATATCTATCACTACATCCTGAAACCACAAGTTAATTCTTAGACTAATCTTTCTAGATCACCACTCTAACATTACACCTACCGCACATTAAACTCTGAAACGACTTTTCATCGCGTGTTTAACTTATTGCGTCATCTCGCAAATCAAAATCTGGGTGGTGGGTCAGGGGGGGAGAGAGAGTTATGAATTGCAAGTCCCTATGTTACGTCTCTAAATCCCCATAAGAAACGATCAGATACTGATTACGTACCGCTGTAAGTAATATGGTCAACCTCCCCCAACTCTACTGAGTGTATATCTTATTAATCCATCCAAACGAGGCTATATCGTAATCATACCGGAGACTAATTCCTATCGTCTCCCCGAGGTAGCCTGTGAAGTTGAAATATCTGTATGCCACTCTCTCTTCTAATGGAGAATGCATCACTGCTCCAAGTTTATCTTCTCTTTCAGAACGCAATACCACTTTCTTTGAACAGCTGATCATGCGACAGGATAACCTCAGAATCTCTTCATTGCCTTGCAAAACACAGATTTATAACATTCTATAATCCGAGGCACGTCAAACATCCCTACTTGCAAAAAGGTTTCTGCACGTTCTCTTATTACGAAAACGCACATCCTCTGACATATGTATCCTGCTCCCCCATTGCCCCGTCTCTGACCATTCACTCTCAATATCTACCACACCTGCGACCTTCAAAGTTATATTTCTGTTCTCATCCGCATTTGAACGCGAATATATTTTTTTAATGACGAGAGATTTTTATAGAACAGGAACAGATTGTTGCTAATGCAATCTGCCTGTTCTTTCTACCGTCACTCGTCTTAAACCCTCTCCAATGAATGCTTCAATTTTTATACGTACAGAAACAAGTACTCTACCATTATCTTGCCTAAGCAATTCCTATAATGATAGATTTCCCTTTCATCAGCATATTCCCAACCAGACCACTATCTTTATGTCAAATTATTCAAGACTTCGCTTGCTCATCTGCCTGGCGCTTAAACCCCCATTCTAAAACACAATGGTAATCCTCGGGTTCAACAATTTCTTGGGTGCTCCACTCTCCGTTTTGAAGAAAACAAATATACATATGTTGACCGGCTCACTAGATAGTAAAGCAAATCTAATTAACTCGCTGACAAGTAGTGCCAAAAATGGGCCGCCTATTCTTTTCGGAGCTGTTCTAGGTATTCCTGTCCATCAAGGGTGTATATACGTGTCTCTGCTCTTCTGACAATGCTTCCTTCTTGATTGCAAGAGTGTTGGACGAGTTGATCAGTAGGGGCGAAACTTAAAATATAAAGCCGAACATTGGTGAGTGGTTCCTCTCACCGACGAAAAGCGACTTGCACGAGGTTAAACTATTAGCCGCTCTACTATACGTCGTTATGGTCCACACCAATATCATCCTTCACAGCCAATACACTTAATCACTCAACAACCTCTCCTAACCCATCTCGAAAAGTATAATACAACGCTGTACTTGAATCGCCAACCACCAACATAATCTATTTACATCCAGTAAATCCATCATTGATTGTCCCCAAGACCCTGATCTCTTTTCATTCGCTATCTTTCATTTTCTCTTTTGAAGATTCGCCAGACAATAGTATCCAATAACTACCTAAAACACCTTGGAACTAAAGCCATAGCGAGATTCGCTTCTCACCTTAATATACCAGTAAAAACTTTTATTTTCAAATGAATATTCTTACAACATATGATGTTGTTATGTAATATTATACTACTATTAATAATTTGAAAAGAACATCTTATTTAACTAAGCTGCCTTTTATATAATATTTTAAACGAATATATTTGCCAATCGAAATATCTTATAAGAAGTAATGTAATTAACAACACGCCATAAAAGAAAGAAACCCATCCAATAGTTATATATTTCAAACATGGATCCGCAATTTACTAATAATGGAGAAACGATATTGCTCGTTCATTTTCATCATTCAAGAAGAATATTAATTTATATAGAAAACCTATGCCTAACTAGGTAAGATTATATACTAACTTTGGATTAATTAATTATGAAATACTCTTCGAAAATTTCATAAAACTCCATAAATCAATATATGAACGGGTTAATAAATAACTATATTGAGAGTTACATTTTAGTCGTATCCCTCTCTTACGCTATTTGTGCGAGTTCTTTTTTCTTTCTATTCTTTAATCTAAAAACCGTGTCATATTTTCACCAACAGAGTGGCGGAATATCAGTGCGGGGTGAATGTGTATGATGCAATTATCGCCTACAGTAAATGCGAAAATGAAGAAAGAAAAAATATATTTTTATTTTTGTAATGATTTTTATGTAAGATAAGAGTATAAGCAAAGGGGAAGGGGAAGAGACGTGACCGAGGGAGAAAGCGAACAGAAGGAGAAAAAAGATAAAAGCAAGATTGATAAAATCTTACCATAAACTACAGATATAAGTAAGGTACAAGATATATAATAACTGAATAAAAAAGAAATCACTAATTAGAACAATAAAGATCATACTCAGAAAAATTTATGTGTATGAAAAAAAATGACTCTCTGTGCCCCCTGGCGCCTCCGCACTTAAAGAAAACAATTACCTCTCTAGGGGATTACCTCCTACACATATGGACCTAAACTCAGCATATGAGATCGCAAAGAGAGATTCGCAATCGGAACATCCCTCACGCCGCAACCCCAAATGCTTGCAGAGAGACCCATCCACGGCCTAGAACCATTCATGTCGCAAGTTTGGTAATAATGGCGGTCTACCCGGAAGTCCTCCGCCTAATTCCCGCACCGACCTGGAATCGTGCACCATGGTAGGACTCAGTGCAACCAAAAGATCACAAAGGAAATATCTCCCTTGCAAAAAAGGTATTAGAGAAACCACAACCAAATCCGATAACCTCATCAAAATCACCCCGCACATATCACATCCTAGTTATAATACTAACATTTCTTCTTCGTCCATCGTACCAATAACTCAATGTCTATCATCCTTCAAACATTATCGATACTGACTATCAAAGATCCACATTATTTTTTTCGAGATCTCACCGAGACCGGAACGTTACAGATTGCACTAATGTAATCCACCTATAGCAAACCCATCAATATCACACATACCACGCTATGAGATAAATAAGAACCAAGTACGACTACTACAATTTCAATCAACTTATCCATATGACCAAACCATCTCAAAACCCTCTTTAATTTATTTACTCTTCAATATTTAGCTTTCTTTACCCCACACAACTCTCTAATATACGTTCATCACATCTCAATATTTATCACAATTTGCTTCTCAATACAACCCTCTCAGCTTCCACGCCTACCATAAGAGTATGTGCTACGAATTCTACGGTAAAAACATCCTCTAGACATAACACTGACTACATTTTAGATTCTGGATAATTCTGAAGTTAACTTGTGCTTACTAATCTTCCAGTTGACTGTCCAAGTCTATATAGTCTCACTTTAATCATAATACAATATACTAACATATATAGAAACAAAGCATGCCCTATTTAGTTAAAGACTCCATAGACACTCGGAAGACGTGGAAACCTTGCCGCTCCGTTACAGTTTCTGTGTTCACCACGCACGAATCTCTAGCCTCCCACATAACTAGCTCAAACCAAACATTCAGCCCACTCTGCAAGCAGATCACCTCTTAAATAGCTCTAGACCTCGCTTTAACTCCATTGCGACTCGATCACCTTATGCAACAGCCTCCACTCAAAAATAATGACAAACAGCATAAGGAATATAGTCTAAAATCTCAAACATACATGATTCGGAGCTCGTCTCTCACCTAATAGCATATACAATAACTTATTAAACACTGATGATATTAAACAAACGAAGTATACTTATCCTCACTATTACTTCGACACCATAAATCATATACATTATCAGTTATTTAACAATTATATAGCCGCATTAACAGTCATATATATAACATCATATGCACCAAATTAAGTCTATTGCTATCACTAATTGAGATTCACAATCATTACACAAAACTATCGACTTCTAATGATTATCACCAAAGTAATACAACTAAGGAAAAAAACTCACGAATATGTAATAACAAATATAATATTATTATATCAGAGTCACCCTTCCACTATCTTATAATTTCAGTCCAAAAATCAATATCTGAAATAACCATAATATCCCTGAATCTTGCTATACCCTTTTCGATAAAAAAAATAACTATCCACTTCATTACGAAATGTCTTACAACTATCACATACAATTAGTACAATTATAGTCTTACTTAATATACCACAGAGAATAGATCACTAACAACCACAATTATACTTGTCATCACACTAACCGCATATATTAATTACCTATTTTATATAACGTTTAGTACATAAGGAATACAACCATATGACACAATAATGCTATACACTATAAACGATAGTTTATTGAGAGAATAATTAAAAAAAAAAAAATATAATGTATATTATAATAATAAAATACAAATTTCATACGCCTTATTCCATATATGTTATCATTTTACACAGATAAAATATTTTAAGCTTAAAGTATAAACAAATAAAACGTATCCGCTTACATTTTCGATTGTAAAAAGCTTTTATACACTGTGGTCTTCCTTGGAAGATTAAAATTGACTTCAACAAGAGTCACAACATTTTTTAGTTTTGTGCACCGATCTATCCAAAATCATATATATACTTCAAAAACACTATAAATATAAATCAGGTGCAAATGCTTAATATGTTTTTATATTATATTATCATTTTCATCAGAAAATAATTAGATTTAAAAATAATATTAGCTATAAAACGATATCATTCTATTTATTATATATTATGTTGTAACCTATATCTAGATATGACTATTTAAAAAAAATAATACCCTATTCCAAGATACGAAATTTGACTTTTCCAATAGGAATTTATAAGTCTTAATTATCATAATAATAAATATTAAAAAGCTTCATAATTACACCTTCCCTTCTTGTTTATCTAAAACTTTCATTATGATATATAAATAATAATAAGCACGATATTGAGTATTTCAAAAGTCAAAACTTTCAACATAAAGGCAACTACTAACCTAAATCAACCTTATAGACGAACATAGGATTCTCTCCAGCCAACCATTATCTAAACTACTCCAGATGGTTATTGAGTTCAACCCTACTACTCTATTAGGGTTACTTATGTAGAATATGATCCCAAATAGATATCTCGCTATCACCTTCTGCTTCCCCTAGGACTCAGTGGTGCTGCTCCAACTCATATTTAATTCAGTAACTTCTAGTATAGTAGGTTCTAGTATACCGCAGATTCCATTCTGAGTTCAAATCCTCGCTAGCTTCATCGTTCAGTGGGTTTAATATGAAATGGGTCCAATAATGAGTCTCGTCTAATCTAGGCCTTCGCCTTCCCCGAAGGCCATGGCTGCTGGTGTCCCCAATCTCATGGTGAAGTTCCAGATCTCAGTGCGTTCTGGAGTTCAACCCCTACTCACCACTGTTGCTGGGAGACGCCCAATAGATAGTTCGGGGCTATCAGCCTTCTCCTTCCCCCGGACTTCTAGGTTGCTGGTCCCGGCAACTCTTGGTAAAGATTCCACGGACCTCAGTGGTTGCTTGGCAGTTCAACCCCTACTCACCAGGGTTCTGTGAGAGCCCAATAGATTAGTTCGCTCTATCAACAGCCTTTCTGCCTTCTTCCTGCATAGCCTCAATGGTTGCTGTCACCAACTCATTGGACCGAGCTCTCAGGTGGTTCGAGTTCAATCCCTACCTGACCACCATGTTCCATAAACGCTGAAGAGGCCCCATTAAGATAACACACCTTCAGTTCAAGCTCCTAATTCTTCACACTTCCCTCCTAAACTCATTAAAAATGCGTTCTGGTTCCCAACTCCTATTGGGATCCATTATACTAATAAAGACGACTCAGTGTTGCTTTGAGGTTAGGTTCCCTCATTAATAACAATTAACTTTTACCGTATTATACTATATGTTTCTAAATTTATCTTGGCATTAATTTTGTTCAAGAGTTATTATTGACCTGGGATTGCCAACTTGTTCACTCGACATCCTAGAATCTCTTGACCATGCTCTTGCACACGATACTATATGAAAAGAAGAAAAAAAAT
>JABUQX010074391.1:0-37028 GCA_015478945.1 Trachelipus rathkii | reverse complement strand
AGCTTAAAGTACTTATGAACACTTATAGAAATCAGGTAAGGTGGGTTTTATATCTTCAATAATCGTTTAACGTGAGAGAATGCAATGTTATGGCGATGAAATTATGAGATGTCAAATATAAATTATAATTTAAAATTAGACTAAAAATACATAAAATGAGAAATGTCAGACAAGTGGAGTGATAAAGGAGGGTTTTCTGTCAATAAAAGCAATATTTTAGTGGATAAATCACCTGAAGAACTAATGATCTGATTATCTCAATTAAAGAACATAGTCGACAACAAATGTCTATAAGAATTAACTCATGAAAGTATTCATAAAGTTCCTATTACTCAAAAAATGTTGACAAATTGTAAGAGACTAGCACCATAAGGAGATAATGAAAACATTTTTGAATTCAGTGAACAAATACAGGAAACAAAAAAAGAGAAGGAAAAATAAAAAGATGGTAAAAAGAAAAATTATTAATCCACGAAATGCCAATTCCTAAATCATCAAGCGAAACATGTTACAGACAAAAAACCTTGCATTGAAAAGAATTAAATTGTATCAATAAAAAATATCAAATATATTCCACAGAATGAGATGATCTAAAGAGAGATAAGGTAACAACCTTATTATCATAAAATCTTTACCTATTCTCACTACTTATATTTTTGCGATAACACACGATGGACGTTATTAATTACTTCGGTACCCTTAGGCGTATTAATATAAGATCTGTACCTAAGAGGATGTTTAGTATTTATTTTCGGTATTCTTTGAGAGAATTACCGAAAACTTGAGAACATTATCTAATCTTCTTATGAAATACAGTCACACTCCACACTCTCACACGCACAATTTCAGGCCAGTTTAAAAGTAAATAGAGTACTTTTCAAAATCACGAATAAATCAGATATTTTTTTTATTACGCCAAAAAATAACGGAACCGCTGGTCAGGGTCATCCTTGGAAATTAGGAATTAGTCAGGGAAAGGTCAGGGAAAAATCAAATTCAAATTTTAGTGTGAACCCTGATATATATAGTATAAGTATATACCTGGCTATTTATTCCTCTCTGGTCAAAAAATATTATCAAAATACATAGAATACCTTGCTGGGGGTGGGTGCATTGATCCTATGGACAATAAACAAAAAAATTGCTAGCCCCTATAATGAAAATATATTAAAGAATATTCTAGACTTCTGGAATAATGACTCATGATATATGGGCGACTAAAACTAACTCAATATATATAATATTATATATAACCTGCGATTACCAATAAGAACGTATTAGCTCGCTTTTGAAAATCTTAGCCTACATATAATATATAAACATATTTATATAAACTATTCTGTAGTTAAAAAAATTAGATGGTTTAATATATATAAATTTGTATGAGGCTTAACATTACACAAGCAGACTCATATAACTAATATACTGTCTAATACTCATATTATATAAGCTAAATTGGTAATTGTTTTATATATGCGAGTAACATAAAATATTACATCAATAGAGTTACACTCCCAGCAATTAAAACAGCTAATAATATACTATTATTATATATATTTATAGTATATTTAGAGTAACTGTCAGGCTACAGTACCTAGTATATTAAATATACTCACCATTGGTAATATATACTACCGGTATATAATGCTTAATTAGATATATGCTACAACTATTTGCAATAATGGTACAATATAGGTTTCACTTGTAATTATGATAAGGCTTTGTCCTAGCTAAGCTCTATTCGCAGTTGAATACATAAATCTTCCAGTTGTCAGGAGAATACACCACATAATCCAGAAAGTTATGAATTTCTTCTGTATCTCCATTTTTAATGTTCGTTCCACTTCTTCAATCACTCAATTGGCACTGTTGTCAACCTTCTTCGCACACTCATCTCCAGGCTACATCTAACGATCTACCAGAGTCTAACATCCACCATATATCATATTAGCACACATAGCTTATGCTCCACACACATCGCGTCTTCTTAGACAGGCATGCGTGCCACGAGAGTTATCACCGTACCCTAACTGCACCTCTGTGTTAAATCACTTGATCCTTCTTTGGGGAAGAAAGAATTTTGACACACAAGACGTATCTCTATGAGACGAGGTAGCATAGAAGTAGACGACTAGATGGAACTACGCGTCGCCGTAGTTGGATGGGTTTTGTGAGACTGAAAACATCCATCTTATAGCGCACACATTATGGCTTTTCGCAAGAGAAATGCACTAAAAGCGAGGCCTTCGGACAGATCGTCGTAGGGGTTCGCTCGTAACACAGCCCTTCGGGTAATTACGAGCAGAACAATTGGTATTCGAAGATTCTTATGGCGTTACTATTTTCAAGTTTTTCGGTGGGTTTCATAGAAGATGAATGATCTATTAAAAGAGAAATAAATTTATTTAGTAGAGGAACGAGGAAAGAGTAGGTAGATAGGTATGGTATTCAACGTATGAAGAGGTTAATATTTTATTCTATATAGACTGACACGATTGATGACCCTGAAATGGAGAAACACACGAAATATAATAGCGAAAATCGGAAAATATAGAGAAGTGAGGTGAGGGATATTGTGAACACTTGTCCTCTGTATCACTGATTATAATGTGAGGTTTAAGGAGGGATTGTAAATAGTAGTAGGACGGGGAGGAGAAAGTGCGGATTATCTCGACTCCTAGAGTAAGACCGGGCTTGATCTATGTAGAGCCACTGTTACCAGTACTAGATTTACTAATTATTTAATTTGTATCAACTTTGTAGTGATGTAGTTCGATGAGTACTTTGAGAATCTAAGGTTATATTAAGTTTGAAAAGGCATAGGTAGTTTGGTTGTGACGATATTTATCTGTTCCACAACAGTAATGGTATACTGAGGAAAGATGTTTGAAGTGGTAGCAGTATATTCTAGGAGTAGATAATCTGAAGCATCGTATATAATGGATAGCGATTAAGTGGGAGTAAGAAAAAGCTGTATACATAGAATTAAGACTTAGATGTTTGGGAGAGAGTAAACTAACTCGTTGAATAGTCACAAGGAAAATGGGATGAATGGGAGGATGGGTGTTTAGAGAGAGGGAGTAGTCAAGAGCAAAAAATGAAGTTATATCGGGGAGGGAATATCAAGTTTATCACTAAGTCGAGCTGGATGATCTTCTGCTCGACCGAGAGAGAGCGCGTACTGTGAGGGCACTTAACGTGAAGAATACTTCGGTTTAAACATTCAGGAGCTTAGTCCACAAGATAATCAATTCACATCAGAGTTGGGGTAATGTCATCATCCAGAGGGGGATCAATGGTCATCCAAATGTAAAATGAGATAGTGATGATTTTGATATCTGAGAGAGTGTCTGGAGTAAAAAGATTGTATTGAATAAGTAGTTGTTAAGAGTATCGAGTGTTTAAAGAAAGACCAGTGTTCAGATGAGGAGAATAAGGAGATGGGAGGTAGATATCATGGATCAATCGTACGTTATCTAATCTATAGCATAATCATAACTACATCTATTATGTCGAAGAGGCTTTGTGTTATGAGGAGAGAGGTAAGTATGCACTCACCGATTTTCTAGAATATTAGGAAGTTGAGCAATAAATAGAATCTATAGAGTGGACGAATGTTTATATGTCGACAAACAAGATACATTAAAACGATAAGAGCAATAATTCATAATAGAGCACTGCTCAGAGCGGGGACGCTTATAGAGCTACCACTTGAATGTTGAAGATAGCCTCTAAAAGCTACATGCAAACACAAGATCCTGGTAGCGACAATCGAAGGCAAAGCCTAAATGCTCGGATGAGTTAGCAGTAAAGCAAAGAAGTATGTGGAATAGTAGCATTTATAATTAGTAGGAAGAAGGAGGGTGAACCAGTGAGTAGAGGTGAAAGGAGAAGAAGAGATGAGACTATTAAGCAAGATTTGAAACAAACAAGAAAAATAAGAGAATAAGCACAGCATCAATATTCACTGCCAACTAATTAATATGAGAATCTTATTCCTAAAATAGTGTTTGCAATTTATCACACATAACAAAATATAGAAAGTAGGAAGGAAAGAAACCTAAAAGAGAATAAAGCATATCCGAATAATGAGAAAAGAAACAAAGTAAAATGGCATACAGTATTGGAAGCGTGAGATGAATAGGGACTGTTCACACAAAACAGATATAGGGAAATTAGCACTACTATTCTTCACTGTGATAAATAAAACAGAAGAAGAAGACATAAAATCACGATATAGGGGAACCACCTGCTTTAAGAGGGATAAAAGTGAATAGGGATGGTGCTCTGTTTTGTAACTTGTCACTAAATGAAAAAACCATTTTTTCGAGGAATTTGAAGAGGGGAGTGTGCGCGTTAAATAGACATCTTTTTCTCGAACCATCTTGTTTAAAAACATGGGCAGTAAAAATATGAACTTAGTGATGATAAAAGAAAGGAAGTAAATTGTGTTAAAAAAGTGAGAGGTATAAAATAGAGATAGAGAGAGGACACGGAATAGGCATCTCTATTAGGAATTCATTAGTAAAGTAGAAATTATTCATCTCTCACATAAGAATTATGTTAAAATTTCACTCATACGCTTCTCTGAACTTACACACCCCAACACAGGATTATAGGTTCTAAAAAATTACCATGGATTCCTCATAAAGTTCATCACGAAGGTAAAATTGAAAACTTTATGTATATCGGGAGAAAAAAATTTAGAAATATAATACTCACTCACCACACAATGAATTTATCCGAGGAGAAACATTAACTGATAAAAAGTCACATCTCATATATAACTTACAGTAAATAATTCTGACTGTACATAGAAACCCGGATATCAATAATGTGGCTGCCAATTAAAACTATGAGCTAAACGGAGGGGCTCAATCAAGAATGTTGTATTTTATATTGTACTTGAAATTACACATATCGTCTTATGATGATCTAAAAACATATTTCTTTTAGAAGCTTATACAAAGATCTGACGCAACTATATAATCACTGTGAAAATTAAGAAATCATACCATTTATTATATTATATATCATTATCTATTATTAATAATTTATTTTTAAAGAAGTATTACAGAATGCTTATATATGTAGGTTCCCATATTATACCGTTTTTTCACGAGTACCGGCTGATGCGTATACGCTCGATAATTTTATGAAAACTTTTATTATATTTTTGTATAGCATATATAGGACGTTAAAATTTATCTACCTGGGAAAGTTTATCAAAACCAGCCATTACGTTATATTTTTATGTAGAGATTTAATAGACACTGTCAAATGAAGCTACAATAAATGTTTGCTTCGGATTTGCAAGCATATAATCACTTATTAAAAGAGTGATAAAGTACTTTATTTATATAATTTTAAGTCATTATCTCCATATTGGTAATTTCTATATTAATACGCATAAATTTACATAGAGAGTTAGATTATGTTAGGTAGTATACTACTTTAAAGGTACATTTATTGGGATCCTTTCCCCTGGTTGGTTTGTTCTGTTGAAAACTACAATTTCACCAGGGGGCCCCAATGAAACATTGATATTTGTGCACGAAATAATTCTGGTGGCTCTAAAAAATTCGTAAGAATAAAATAACAAAAATAATATTTTCTTGTTATGAGTAATCAATTATATTTTATAAAGAAGGAAATACGCAATTAATTTAAACGATATAAGATTATCGAGGTGGTGATGATACATACTAAGATATTTGAATGTTTAGATTCATTTATATCTATTTAATATCATATATGGGAGAGTTTGGATTAATATAATTTTTTAAAATTTAACTGAAACAATTAAGTCAAAACTAATAAAATTTTCGAGTTTGCGTTTCGGTATGGAACTACTTTTTGAAATTTAAATTTATTTCAGATAAACCAAAATATAGATGGAAGTGCTAAAAATCTGAAATTTTTCACACATTATACTACTCCATAAAGAAAGTGTTGACACTTCCCGGACAATATGATTTTTTGAGGTTTATCTAAGCTTTTGTTTAAGAAAATCACCATTTGAGACCATAATTTATCTTTTACACAACTCAAAATTACTCAATAAGAGAAATTTTCATATCTTATAAGATTTATGTTGGGGTGCTATATACAGATAGGCTATCTTATTAATATTTGTCCGTGTAATTTCTAATAGTTCAACGACGGACACACGATAAAGACAGAAGGGGAAGATAAAGTGTGTGATCCATCGAAGGGGGAGAGAAATCAGAGAACCATTACAATTGTATAATTTAAACATAATAATTATATTAATAGAATATAATTTTATTTAAATATATTCATATTATATTTAGTATATTTAATACAATTATAATTAATAAAATTATAGTCTACTGTAAAATAAGTTACTTATTTTAAATTAAAAATAGAACAAAATAATTACAACACGTATACATTACTATTTATAAAAAAAAGATTTAGATATGAATATTCATAATAGGATGAGGTTTCATAATTTTATTGGAGCAGTAGATAGGGGGTGAATCGGAACCACCTTAATATTATTATTACTAATTATGTATACATTAATATACATTTTATATACTATTATATATTATTATAATATTAGTATATATATATATATATAATAATTCTAATATGTATAATAAAACTAATATTATTAATATTTAAATAGGTTAAAAAATTTAAAATATATAATAAATAGTAAATTTATATTCCCCTAAAGAGGATTTAAATACAGAATATGGTACCGACTACACTATCATAAATATTAGAGTGGACATTCACCTACCTCCAAAGTGGGTAGATGAAGTCATTTATTATAACTTTAATAATACTATTATTAAGTAATGTACATTATTTATAGTATTTATTAAGACCAATCATTAATAATATATAGGGCCATTGACTTTATAAAAAAAATAAAAAAAAAATTCAAAAAGTTATGCAAGTATAGGGAGAGCAGTGAGATGAGTAAGTATAAATTAATACCTAAATGGTCCAAGTCAATCACACCGCTAAATTACTTATATTATATATATATTATTTAATACTTATATATATTATTATATTAACTATTTAATATAATATTAAATATTATATATATATATATATCATATATATTAAATAATTATTATATATAATAATTATATATATATATATATATATATAGTAATAATATAAGTATATATATATATATATATATTATATAAATATATATATATATAATTATATATATAAATATTATTATATATATAATTAACTTCCTTTTAATATTTAAAATTGGAGAAAATTTGCAAAGTGGTTTACTAGTCACGTATTCAGGTAGACATAAATTTCAAACTACAAATCGAAATTTATTTGAAAGAAAAGAAAGAAAACATATTTTCTGAGAAATGATAATACTATTATAATCTTGGCGATTTTTCCCGAAGAACTACAACGTATACGTTAAATCTAAGACGAAATTTCAAGAGTATCTTATTGATGTTAGGTCATATGACGCAAGCTACTTTGCACCCATTGTTCTATATTCCAATATTTTAGAGATGAATAAATAGTAATTAAGAATCACACTCTCTTTGTGCTATAAGTAACTACTTAGAGCACAAGATATCAGTTGTTCACGGCTTACAACAAACATATGTTAGTTAAAGAAGGAGGCAACCGATAATTTGCTTCTAAAAATTGATAAAGTAGGTTCTAATTTTTTCCCTCATTTAAAGGCTCTAGAGAGTGGTGGTGAGGATAGCACCATGATTCATACATTTGCCATCAAGCCAAAAAGATTTATCGCATTAAATCTGAATATGACATTATCTTATTTGCATACTTGCACGGTGATAAAATGCCTGTGAGAGTGGGTGTATTGGAGTGAGAACAAAAAAGCGAGCTGAAATTAATAAGCAAAAAGTCAGCTTACAAATGAAAACAACAACAACACCTAAATTATTCTTAATCATTTCACCACTCAAATATATTCATTCCGCAAAGAGAAAATAAGAGGAATAAACTTATTTTATCGTAAATAGAAGAAGAAATTCAAGAACACATTGAAAGACTTAAAACGAGATATGAGAATTGTTGAGGATTAAGGGAACAAGAAACTTTTCACAAAAAATTCTTTATCCAACCTTTCTAGAGAACCAAATAAATTGGAGTGCTAATCCAAACCTCAAAAACCTGACGTTAACGTAAGACGCAACTATGTGTCAGCAAAAAATGTTTCCATTAGTGTAGAGATAAATGACACAGTAGCTTGCGTATATGAATGATGACCAATGTTGGATTGGAAAGGTAGAAGAAATAACAGTGTTAAGGGAGAAAAACGATGACCTGAGTTTACATATATTTTGTATCATCCTTTATTTACCGAACTGACACCAGTACCATTTATAATATCATAGATTCAAGCTCATTGCGATCGGGGTATGGATCCCATGAGAGGTAATATATAATATTTAAACGAAAAAATTTAAACTAGGGCTGAATTAATAAATAAAATGCCATTACAGGCGAGAAGATTACAACACTCAAACGAGAAAGATTTCCGAAGACTCTCTCTTACCTCATGAATCAATTCACAGATACAGACGCAAATTAGTATAAATATATTATAATAATATATATATATATTATAATATATATTAAATATAAATATATTGATATTTAATATATTAATATATAATTATATTAATTTATATTAATATATATCTATTATATTTTATTAATATATAATATAAATATAATATATATATATAATAAATATATATCATAATATATATTATATATATATATAGTATATATTATATATAATATATTATTATTAATATATAATACTATTAATATACTATGATAGAAAATTATAGTAATTTTTTTTTAATAATATCACCTTTATACTAGGTATTTATTTATTAAAACCAATATTAGAGAGAAGTACATAACTTTATTTCATAAAGGAGAACAACCCCACTAATTTTTATATTCCACAATTTCATTATCTCATTTCCTTATTTTTAAGGGTATGACTATACTGTTATTTAATAATAATAATCGAGGTACATCACCTTACTACTCACTATTTACTATAAGAACCTATATATATAGGTACCTTCTCTCAATCACCTACTCGTATATTGAGGGGATATCATTATTAGGTATCATTGTTCATACCCTGACACCATAGGGTAGTAAATTCCCTAATTATATCCTATTAGGATAAACTATCTCACGTCCGGGATAAATACTGATACTTGCAACAATTTAAATATATTCTGTCTCAGACATCTCATGCATGTTGTATTTTGTCTCATGGAGCAAGCATTTCCTCTCAATCCACATGCTGAGGCATCCCTATCATTACAGAATAATTACTATGTCATATGTTATAGTTCACTGAATCACCTTTATGTCATCTACTCTTCGAACTTCACTGTTCAACTCACTATCTAGTTACTAATTTAGTGTTGACCTATATGTAATTTTTTTCTACACATACATATATTGTCATTTCTATACCATATATATAGTATGATTACTATTTAGCCCTAAATGAATACTTTCACCTTAATAATGTAACTTGTCTATTTATGATAAGAACGTATACAAGATGAAAGAATAAAATTGACAAATGTCCCTTATACTGAAAATTTTATGTATTATATATTTGATAACTCTATAAAGCTTTCAGTAATTATTTAATATCAAACTTTTTTATGAGACAATGTCTAGTAAATAATATATTAATACCCTTCCCTATGAGATAAAATTCATAAAGGAGTTAATGCACCACCTACGCCCAGACACTGAGTATTGATGAGTTTACTATTGATAAAACAAAACCTGAATACCAGCCTATATAATATAATATTTTTAATTAGAGTAAAGGAGTTCATAGATGGAGCTGGTAAAAGATATTCTTTGCTATAACATTTACCATATACGTCAAAATATTAATGATTCACATTGTGATTAATTAATAAACAAATATATGCTTCACCTTTCTTCACATCGTTATAAAAAAAATGAATTCACAAAAATTTTCAAATCTAACAAGTTGTAGATGTTTCATTATTTAGGTTCCTCTTTAACTTCCTGTGTAGAAAGAGATTACTTATATTAAAATTAAGTAGCGCTAAAACCTTATAATTATTATATTAACTATTAGGTAGTTACATTGCTCCTTAGAGTATTCAATTTAGGTAGAAATAAGTTTGTCTTGAACTTTAAATACTAAAGAAAATAAATTGCATACATTGTAAAAAAGAAGGAAAAAAGCTCTAGAAAGCTTCCACAAAACGTGTATTTTTTATCTTAAATGCAGAGAGAGCATTTATGTTTTAGAGAACTGCTGTAAATGGTACTTTATAAAACTAAAAGCTAGAGATTATTACCTTATCGTAAAACTACAAAGTCAATTGTCGTATATAGCAAGGTGAAGAGATAACTATCTTTATGACAAGATGTAGAATCCATACAGTTTTGAAGATTTGCAGATTTTATTTTATAGCACGTTAAGACAACCCTTTTTGCGCAGAATGGAGAGATAGAGCAGAAATCACGAGAAGAGAAAGCGTATGAGATTTATATAGGCTTATCAAAGTACCTTTCAGAATGGTATGTTACGCAGAATAAAGTAGTATAGAGATTTGTATAAGAGATAACACCCTGAAAAATAGACAGAGTAGAACATTATATTCTTTATAAAGAAATGATATATATAGCCAAAGACAATCCTTTACATAACCTCATAGATAAAGATGTTAAAACAACAATATACGTTACAAATTAAGATAATGCTAATCAAAAGCTTTAAGCGCTTTTATAACAAAAAAAATTTTGTAGAAATTGGCAATATTAAACTTGTTCAAAGTAACGACATTATCATTAAAAATATAGTTATTTCAATAACATCTTTTCTAGATATTATTCGACCCACCATATAAAATTGTAATATTGTTCTTCTATTTTTAGAACAAAATTCAACCTTTGACATTCAAGAGGCATTTGCAAATACTTGGTTAATCGAAACCTCGACTATTTAAAGAGAACGATATTAACACAGTAGCAGAAATAGAGCAAAATTATTTTATAGCCTTATAAAAGTATCCGCTAAGAAATATAATCACTCTCTCTTTTAACTGGGAAGAATTTCATGATATAAGAAATCCTCAATTAATGAGCTGTAGAGTATAGTACAAAGGATAATAGTTACCAAACAGTACAAAATTCTAAAGTAAACATCCTCACAAATTGCAATGGCGCAGAAGAGAGGAATATGAAATTAATGTATATTGATGCACTTATCACCTCAACCTCCACCTGGTCAAACATTTGGCTCACCCTGTTTACAAACGCAGAGTAAATCTACAAGAGGAAAGATGGCGCTAAGATAGGTCATAGAACTTATCACACGCGATTGAAAACGAATAGAGAACGTAAGGACAAGATTGAATAGACACAAAATACCGATACAGTACTAAAAATCCTGAAGTATTTACAAACAACAGACACACAGACTAGTGGATGGTAAGATAATCATATGACTCCCCAGTAAACAATAACACAGTTGGACATACTTTTAGATTATGAATAATTACTGGCTCATTGACTGAGAGATCAGTAATATACTTCAGCAAAGCCTTTAATAAGATTCAAGGCATAAGCAAAATAGTTTATTTTTAATGTGGTACATGGTTATATATTGGAAAAGGAGCAATGTCACACTAAATGTAGATAGAGTTATCACACACAGTAGATAAGACCTAGAAAAGATGGAGTTAGACCACATTGCCTTAGTCTAATTAAGCTCTATTGCTGAACCACATATCGATTCACCAATTACAATAAATGATAGACAACAATGATAAGCGTTCAAGTTTAATATATCAAATGGTACCCCCATAAAAGATCAATGAAGGATTTAATTAAGAACAGTACTAACCTTTTATGTGAGATAGCAGATATGATTTCAATAAGTCAAATGTGTAAGGTTCTTTTACCTTTATCTTTACCCAGAGAGTAAAAGATATACTTAAGATATGAATACACGTATTAGAATTGTACCTACGATAAAAATTAGGCGTGATATAAACATAATCTGAAAGTGGCTAATCATTGTTTGAAACCAAGGAATAAAGCTAATAAGAATCTAGTTGTAATAAATCGCAATGTCAATTACAAAATTGGAATATTACATAGAGCAAATAAGTAACGGTATAAATAAAGTAGCACGCTATGGGTCACAGTCTCGTACACAAAGTGGCACGCCCTATCTATTAGAAAACAACAACACCACCGTGGGGAATAATAGTATTTATTAATAATGGATATTCTGGGGAGAGCTGCAACTATAGATGCATTACAAGTGCATGATTTCTCGTAATTTGAGGATAGTAGCTAGGATAAGGCATTAGACTAAATAAAATTCTTATAGTTACATTATTATCACAAATGGGAGATTCCATGTGGACGCCATAGGGAAACAAAAATTAAGAAGGCCATGCCATCATTATAATGATATCATGCAAACCATTACATGTTAAAAGGGATTTAACTTTGACATGGTTTGCTACTTGGAGGTTGTTGAGTGTGCACTCACTTGACAGACATTAATGAAATGATTGATTATTTTATATAGCCTATTAAGGTTTGCAACACAAAAAGTTATTATTGACTAAGCCGACTGGTAGGTTTGTAGTATTAGTATAAGCAACTACATGCTGTAGAAACTGACAGACAATAAACATATAAAGTTTTTGTGTATCATTAGAGCATATTAAATTTTCTTATTGTGTAAGTACATTCGGCATAGCTATAGTTTAATATATAACCTATTTGAAAGGAATAAAATCTGTATATTCTCTTAGGAGCAGTGAGTTGTTGCCATGTGTGGCGCATGATTTGATCAATATTACTTCTTACTGGGACAGCTCCTAGATAGGCCCATTTACTTCATATTTTTCGTCCCCTCCTGTTTTGTTCCCTAAATATCCCCAATTTGCCACAAATTTTTGTTTTGTGTTTTTTGGGTTAAAATGTTGGAAAATTAATATATATTCTGTCTACCTTTATTAACATTAACATACTTTAACTATACGTTTTTACGTTGTAATGCCTAGCAGTGCAATATTAGCCTTTACTTGTTGGATATTAACAATCTCAAGGATATAGTATGGTATGGGTTTTGCATAAGCATAATTTGTGATTTAGACCAATCTACTTAGTTTGACTGACAGTCTTGATATGCTCGTGTGTCTTCTTGCCGTCTCTATACTTCCTGTTTATATGTTCTGATAATAAAAATAGCAATGTAATAGGTAAGAACATTTTATTTGATGTGAATATCCATGTTATATTATTCAACACCTTATTTTTATACAACATTTGTAATAACAACAGAAGCATTGTGAATCAATCAAAAAATTTAGAAGATAAATATTACTTTAATTAGCATATGAATATTAATTTATTAAACATAATTGAAAAAAGTTAAAATTGTCAATTTTAAATTTAAAAACAATAAATCATAGAAATAGGGCAACTCAGTAACAACTTGATAATAGGTACTTAATAATGAGCTTTATCTTAAAGTCACCTATTGGATGCTGGGAAATTATTTACGCTTTTAACTTTGCTACAATATAGTCAAGTTTTACAAAATTTATAGGAATCAATGTGTTTAATAAACATGATAGACAAGAGTTTAAGGAGGTATAAAGCTTGCATGATCGATTCTTCAATACTTTTAACAAAATATATTTACAAGAAAGATTTAGAAGAGGCAATTTTCCTTAATAAAGTGAAATTTAAAAATCAGGCAAAATTAAATATCACTTATACAGTAGCCTTCTTTAACTTGAACAAAGTAGCAATCAGCATTAGCATCGTCTGTGTATCAAACAGTGATTGAAGAACTTTTGGAAGTAATCTGACACTGTTAAACTGTGAGCCAGTTTTGCAAGCTTATGAATGTAGTTTTGTTATGCATGTGGTAAGTAGGCTTTTGTGAGATGGTTATTGAGAGGTCATGGGCAAGATAACATTTTAATTTTCGGCGTCAAGGGTTATATGTTTGTATGTGTAGGAACATGTCTAAAAATTAGTGCTAATGATGAGAAGTGGAATAAAAATGTGCATTTCCTTGGTTTTTCGCACATTCTTAATTCATTTCTTTTTTTTGAGATTATATTCTTGTAATGGATATTTGCGTGAGCACGAGGTAAAATATTTTGAGATACACAACTTTGAAAGTCTAAAATTCATTATAATATTAGAATTTCTGACAGTTAGGGCACATCTAGAACTATGAAACAGATCAAAATGACATCTGGAAAAGCTCAGTAAGCAATTAGACTTTGAATTGTATTTGATAAATGAGCAGGTTCAACAATGGGTCATAAAATCAGATAACCAGATATGAATTGAAAACGAGATCAATAACTCTCAAAGACGTAAAGTATGTTAAATATCATCTTCTCATTATTCTTTTACTCAGCGGTATGGCATAATTAAAGTATATTATTTATTTTATTTTTATACTTTGGAGAAAATGTCAATAAATCTGTTATACAATCTTTTATAATTTTTTTATCTATACTAATCTGAGAGTAAGTATATATACAGCCGATGTACAAGCTATATGCCCACAGATAACTAAAGCTAAATTAAAATTTAAGATTGTCAATTTCAACTATAGTGGTCCCATTTGGGATGGGTAGGACTACTTGACATTTGTTTGAAACTGCAAAAATTCACTTCTAATCACAAATAACATCATATAATAAGTGTCATGATACAACAAAAAACAGGCTTGCAACACGATATTAACATTAGTTCTGACTTTTGAAGAAAATTATTCATTTTACTCTTTTACTCCCTACTCCTTGCATATCTGAACATCTACCTTTTTGTCTAATTGACCACCAAATTTCTTTCCAATATAAAGATAAAATATAATGGTTATAATGGGCTATCACCATATAACGTAAACAAATAAAAACATAAAAGTAACATTTTTATATTTTTATCTTTCCCAATTGTTGATTATTTGAATAATTTACAATCTCCATGAAGAGAACACACAAAAAGATACTTTCAATTGTACAACTTAGCACTATCCTCAGTACACAACCCAAATTTGCAAGATGAATTCAAAATTCACATTATGGCTATTCATAACCTCAAACTAGCAACTTTATCAACTTCCAAATATCTCAATTAAAATCTCCTGTACTCACTTATAGCTAGTTGCGCATCACCTTGGCATATATTCATTGCAATCCCAAATGCTACAAATGTCTTATAATATCCAAATTCATACATCCACCTGTAAAAGCATTCTTCTGTCACAACACTTTGAAGTCCACAACCAAATATAAGCAGTATTTACAGAAAGATTCAATAGCGTGCAAAAAGAAACACAACACTGTTTAAGCGAAATAGTAACAGACTGTTAAGAACACCACACAATAATATATTGATTAATAATATGTTATTATCTATATTATTTATATTAATCTATTATTATCATTATTAGAATTATTATTATCAAGAGAGTATATCACAATTATATAAAATCTCTTATGTATATAAATTGCTGAACTAGAAAACTTCTCTAATCGAAGTTAGAGAAAAATAATTAAAACGGTTCAGCCACGACCAATTCTTGAAATCTGTATAAGAAATAATCTTCTCAGAACTTGGAAGAAATTTTGGATATTCTTTAGGACAGAACTGTGGATAGACAAAAATTCAGTATAATTTGATCAAGAACAATATTATTAAAGACTATTATTTTTATTATAATATATTATCAATCATACAGCTCCAAAAGCTTATTCATACAATACCTATCAAAAGATATTATAATAGCCAAAAAAATTAAATTTAACATATAACGTAACTTCACAAATGTGTCAAACAAGTTCTAAAAAAAAGAACACAATAAACTGTAAAAAACAACAACAAATACTTCATCTACATACTTTCCCTTTATTAAGTTGTGGAACTATTACAAAATATTCATCATAGCCGTTCCCACAAAATTTCATATATTTCGCCTGAAGATGCCTCGAGTTTTGAGGCGAAATATTGCACAACAATATACAAGTCTTACACAAAGCTCTTAAGTCCTGAAGAAATGATCTCACAGGAATAATTTCATTCTCAGTCAAGGAAAAAGCTTATTGACGAAGCAACTCGCTGAGAGGACAATCATGCCCAGCTACTTAATCTATTGAACCCTCTCATTATGCGGCCTAAAAAAACCCTCTACATACATAGTAATTCTATCACGGAAAATAAAATTTGGACACCCTTGGTTGCGAGAATATAGGACATAGATATTCTTCGGCAGAAGTTAAGATCGTATATTTTCTCTCTTTTCTTCTTTTTATAATTCTATACTTGCACAACCAAATTTTACCTTGTGAATAAACGTAAATGGGCTATGACATCTCTAACTTTAAACAAAAATTCTCTCTATGGAATATTAATAGGCATCGTTATATTAAATATGTGTGAACTAATTACCAACAATTATTCCTCAATACAACGACCCCCACATTAATCTCATTCTGCCTAACAATGCCTCAGCCGTACGGAGAACGAAAACTCCTCGCACCACAATATACCAACCTAAACAAGCCTTAAGTCCTGAAGAAACTGAAATCTCAGCAATAATATAAATCTCTCCTACACTCATAAAGGAATCAAACGATCACCGAGAAATGCAAACTTACGAGCTAGGAAAGCGACGCCCTCACTTACCCCTTCCCACACCCCATCTCAGATTCTGTACCAACCTTTGCGCCTTATCCTTCGAGCACACCTTTCGAGACACACCCACATAACCCTACCCGAGAACATGGACCATACTTCCATGTACTGGCAGTTAGACACTGTAGCGATGAGTATAATTCTGTTATGTGTTTTATATCTTAGACACTCTTCTATGACACAATTGAAGTACATTATATGTATAATTTAACTTCATTTCTCTACCTGGCATCATTCATAAAAAAATACACCCCTTACATACTCATCTAGCTCATCGACCTATTCAGTCTTGTAAGCCCCCCCTTCGTACTTGATTCGTTAGAAGCTGAGTTGGACTGCGCATCACTCATACCTTAATTTAGTATTTACCAGATGCTTCATCCCTGATTCTTCATACTATTTGAAAACACAACATCTACAAAACAGAATAGTCTCCTAACAATATTCACAGCCAGCTTAACCACACACCACACACTTTAACACTATACGTAAAATCCCACTTTACCGACGGCACACCACAAAATACTATTAAAATTATCATCTAAGAAAGAAATCACAAAATACAAACAGCAATTCGAGCAGACATATCAGACTATACCTTTCTAATTTCCACTATCTGTGCATCCACTCATCCATCGCCTACACTAACCCATAATGAAAAAACTAATAAAATTAATATTTGTATTTCTGCATTAATAATATAAGAAACCCACAATTACCACCTTCTACTTATTTACACACACTTTATTTAATATTTGTTATTGGTTAACTCTATTGTATCTAAAAGTTGCTGAATCTGGATTGAGAGAGTTGAGAAATACTTGATAATTTGCATACAAATGTGCGTAATGAAGATTAGATATTGAATGTGTGCGTTGATAGTGCAAGAAGGAATATGTATTTTGGGATGAGGCAATTAGTAGGAAGATTGTTTGGATAGATGAGAAAGTGAATGTAAATTGAGAAAGATGTCCTAATAGATGAAATTACTGATATAATGATCAAGAACGGAACGACTAATTGGTAGATTGACTGGATATGGACGTTATGTAACAAAGCGTTTTATGGAGGGTATAGTCCGAGGGATTGGATAGGAGCAGTAATAGTACCCCTTATAACATAGGAATTAAGGCGAACAGGTAACAGTAGGAAATAGTAGGAGGAATTAGATTAATTACACTGATTGTAGGAAAATATATGCTTGTATTTTGGTCGAAAAGTGCAGCAACAGTGAACTTGAAGCACTGATTCTGAAAGATCAATTAGGCGTTAGACAGTGATAGAGATGTGCATCAACACTCTCAATGAAACAAATGAGAGAGAAGTCACAAACATAAATAAAGGTAAAGCAAACTATATAGATAGTATATGTATCTATATATGTGAAGCGTATATGTGAGGTGTTAAGTGGACTATATTTAAGTTTGGGGGTGGCTTCGAAGGATAAAGATGTATGATATTGACATGGATCGAAATGAATTGGTAATATATAGCAATCGAGCAGGATTCTGTTGTTTTCCCTGTTATTCACATTGTAATCGTGATGGGTTATGTATACAGAATAGATTAGTTAGGCGGTGTCACTGGAGTCGTATATTGAGAGAATTGGAGATATGGAGTACACTACTATTAATGCTGGATGAATTGTTTTTGTGGCGAATCTGAGAGAGAGTTGCAGGTATGGCAATAACGGCAGGCGTTTGAAGTAAGCATTATTATAAGTCACAGTAAGGTTATGGTAATGAGGAAGCCCTCGGTGTGAAATTATGTTAATGGTGATCATCTAGAACAAGGTCTGATTAAATATTTTGGATTATTGGAGAGAAGGAACGATGATGCAGAGGTGCAGGAAAGTTGTGAATGGTAGTAAGGTGCTGGTGCAATTAAATGTGCGCGATTAAAGACATGTTCGATTGCGCGGTATTAAGTCTACATGAGATTACGTAGATTGCACTCTGTAAATGTCACATATGAACTAGGTCTGAATAAAGGCTAATTATAATGACAAGACTCTAAAGTACATATGTGTTTAAATGACAATTAGTGGCGTGTTAGTGAGAATTGACAAATGAGGAATGAACATATTATAAGAGATAATTGTGTAAGAAATGGGAAAAAAGAGAATAAATGAAAGTATTGAACCCGTGGGGGGGGCTGGGCGTTTTGCTTATAGTGAAAGGATGATGATAATGTCTGGTAATCGAGTAAGTGGTTGAGTTGCGTAATCAACGCTTGAAAACAGAGAAAAAGTGGATGAGTCATTTAAGGATCCTGGAGAGAAATAGAGTTTGGCGAGCTGAAGAAAGGTTCATACTACGGAGTGATGGGGTTTTGTCAGGCGCCGTCAGGTTGTTACCTTCACAAGGGATGAACCCCACATAGTTCGAGGTACATCGCGTCCCGTGAAGCCTAGGTCTGGTTTTCTACGCGAGTTCTCACTAAAAAAGTAAAAAAATGTGGCGGTAAGGCTGGGCTTCTTTTCGACTTGCGTCATATCTACTACTTTTCTAATTCCAGTACACTTATTGTTACGACACCTTTCCCCAGTCTATGAGAAGAAAAGTTGTGATAGTTATATTACTAATTTTATTATTATTTTATTATTATTATTATTATATATATTATCTATAATAAACATTATCTCCCTACATAACATAGCCATCTAGTTGAGGTGATGGGGCTCAGATACCTTTTTTCGATGTCATCGGCAAGAGTAGTTTGTTTTTGTTGCTTTTCCCCTCTATTTAGTGGTGTGAGGTAGTGTTTCCGGTTGACTTGATGGTATACTTCGTGTGTTGTTTAGCTATTGTTATTATATTTTTTTCATGTTATTGTGTCTCCTTAAATATAATATTTATATCTATTTTCTTCATATGTAACTTAATATTTATTTATTCTTTATTATTATTGCTCTTATTTATTTCATTATTATGTATATTTGTTCTATATACTATGTTTTTAGATTATTAATATTATGATTATATATCCTTTATTGCCTGTCCTTCCCTGTTATATCCTCTCTCGGTTGTGTCGTACTACCCCTAACGTATCTCTGATTCACTTCTGAGGGTTTCTCCATATTCCTGGTGGCTACCGCGTGCTTTGTGTGTGTCATAATGTCCACTTGCCCTCCTCCTACGTGTAGGGTAACAGTTAAAAAACCGGTTGCCTTTCCCGCCTCGCCTATGTAAGGGTCCGATATCTCTAACCAGGAGGACCAGTCTCACTGGCGCATAATCCTTGGGTTCGCGTCTATCCGTGTGGGGCGAGGCTTTTATTTTCCATCTGTGGACTGAACGGGGTTATGCGGACATTTTTATACACCACCCATGCACCATACTTGCATCTTGATTCCTTATCCATCAACATATATTAAAACCAAAATCAGTTCTGTAAATGTTTTTTTTTTTTTTTATATTCATTTCATTTGCAACTCGAATGCTACAGAGATGAAATTTTAATATCTTTTTAGCCCTCAAAACAGTAACTGGTGATTTTCCTACCTGTGATGATTACACTCTAGGTCTAGGGGATATTCTGGGTGAGAGTGTTAAACGACGAAACACATCAGCAAAAACGATGACTGTTTACAGAAATGACCGTCCTGGCCTTTTTCGATTATGTGCAGTTGCTGTGTCTCGAAATATTTTAATTAATCATATTATTATTGACTTATTTGAAACTAGAGACTGAGAAAACCTCAATTCAAACTTCAACATCACACATTGTATGATTTGTACGTACAATAGGTATCAACAATAAAAGCACGTTTTTCTTTGGGAAAACGACATTACTAACACTGCACAACGGAATGAAAGTTCCAGTGTCACTGTCATATAAATTTGTCTCTTTCACAACTACAGCCTGTCGACGTTGAGTACAGTGCTGCCACCTAACAAATATTATAAAATATGCTTGCGCGTAAGTTCTACTCTGCTATCTTTCTGGTTGCGTCCGTCGTGAAATCCGTTGTCTTGTGAATGACATACGTTATTGCATTCCATTATGGTAGGAAAGTACATTTGAATATATGGAGAAAAAAGATTGACAGAAGACTGATCACTTGGAGAAGCGAGTATTTCATGGGACACTTTTCAAATTTTATGAACAGCTATAAAAAATATATACAATTAACTGAACATTCTGAACATTCAGAATTAACAGCAAACTTATTTAGCATGATGTACTGGGAAGCTTTTTATCGTACGAGAGGGTCCTTGGATATAGCTCGTAGAACGAACGAGAGTTGATACCGAGAACTAAGTTAAAGAGCAATAAAGAGCATTTTACTAAAAGTATTGTGCAGAAGTGAAGACCCAGAATGTTGGACGATGTAATTTTTGAGTTGATACGGCGGAACAGAACACGTATGTTCTCTCTCCGATTTTGTTTATCTCTGTTCATGGTTATTGTAGAAATGGTCCAGTGCGGTGAAGGAACTGCATGGATCGAGTTGACCTTGCATTGTGCGAATCAAGAAGGCCTCTGCAGAGATTTATTTCAGTACGGAGAGAGTTATGGAGAGAGAATGGAAAATAGGAGAGATGATGATGTTGATAAGTAAAAAGGAGGAGGAAATGAATATTAGAGTGAAAGATATCAATTAAGCAGTGTTTTATCGTTTAAATTACCTGGAGTTGTTTCGGCTGGAATGTATTAAACTAGCATGCTATGTAGAATAGAAAAGTTAACAATACATAAGGATTTGCTATTCGATACGAGCAGAAAGGTCCTCGAAAGTAAATAGTATATACTGTCTATCTACACCATATAACGTATGTGCAAGCTGAGGCTACCTACAAAACTAAAGTAAAGATCCAAGCGTGTGTAAATAGAGGTGTTGGAATCCATAAGAGTCGAGAGGATAGATAGAAATGATGATTATAGAAGGAGCTGAGTGAGAGATACTGTTCTTATGAAAAGGACACTCCGTGTACGGACATATGATGGTGATGAGGATTGATACCAAGACCGTTCTACAGATGGAGCCAGATGGGCGCGTGGCTAGTCAACTAAGAAAACAGATGGAAGTCATAGTGATACGCCATGAGAAAGAGAACGTGGAATGAGAGGCTGTAAGATAATCTCATGACGACGACTCGGTGGAGTTGTTCGTCCAAGACCTCCTTAAAGCCTGTTCACGGTTTACCAGGAGCTCTGGTGAGAAGTGGAGTGAGAATATCAATAATATAATAATATAATAATAATATTATAATAAATAATATAATAATTTTATTTATTGACAATCAAATACTGAAATCTAATTAATATAATTTAATCTGTGAAGTTAAATACTTACGTTTAAAATACTGCGAATAACTCCAGATTTTAATTAATAGTGACAAACTAATAAATTTAAAAAATTGATGAATCCAAATTAAATAAAATAAAATAAAAATTTATATAAAAATTGGCTATTGTAAGTTTGGATAACTAATTTTTGAGTTAATTATCCTTTGTGATAATAAGATAATATTAACTGTAACTTATATTCTATTGATTAATTTTGATGGACAAAAAATATATAAATAAAAAAATTAACTTTACTAAAAACATAGGACCACAAAGCTTTTTAAATAGTTTATTCCAATAACTAAAGTTTAATTCAATAGATGTTTTATATATATTTATATTCTATATAATATTTTATATGTATTTATATAGTTATGTATATATCAAAATAAAACTGTTATAGTATTATATGTTATAATTTTTATTAGATATATATATAAATAACGAAATATTAAATAGATATAAAGGAATACCACCTAAGTCAGCTAAACTCACTGCAACTCTTACACATTACCAATCATTCTATTTAACTTGTTAATTTTCGTAATAATATTCAAGAGAGAATTTTTTTTTTTCCAAGTAATTATAAGCTAATAGATTGTTCAAGCGTGCATAATAGCGTAATTATGCTAAAACAGCATAACAAATTTTGAAGATCTAAAATTGTTTGCAAGGTATTGTTTATTTTATATTGACATATTATATAATTTTCTCAGTAAATATAATTTAATTTATAATAAACATAGTATTGTGATTTATATGTTTCTATAATGGCCAAAGAATATCATAATCATTATAAATATTAATTAATAACAAGATGCAATTCTCGACTTTTCATTACCAGAAATATTTTTTTTCGGTTATAGTGAGGCAAGTAAGAAATCTTATATGATTTTGTAATACTTACGTATAATGAAAAATCTGTGACCGATTGATGATTATAAAATATTAAATATTAAAAATTTTAAAAGGAAAGCAGCTCATTTGCAATTTACTTGAATAAAACTAATTAATTAAAAATTGGTAAGATATCTTATTGTACCTCTTTTCATTAGAATGTCCGATGTCTTGTAAGCATTATAATAAAAGATGGATAATATTCTTGTAGCTTTACTAAAAAAATTCTAAAACCCCGAAACGATGAAATAGAGTCAGTTTGGAATAGAAACATGGAGTGACTGTTATAGCATTGTTCGGAAACCATCTACAACCTTTCAGAAAAAGCGGTAGCTATAAATTGTATTTGATTTATTGTCTAGAACTAGATAATAAACTGTCGTATTGTAGTGGTATATTAAAACCCATCTCCAGTATTTCAAATGTATTTTTAAGAATTGGGCATTGTACTTGAAAATGAGAAAAGAACAGAAAAAAAAGATAAGTCAAATAAATATCTAACATGAATATAATAATTAATAAATTTAATATCACACAATATAATAATAATAATAATACATAATAATCAATAATAATTCTAACTAATAAATAATATAAATAATTAAGTAAATAAACCCCCAATATATAATAAATAATGTTAATCTAAAAATAATTTAATCAAATAATACTCAAAATATTTTATAATTAATATATAATTAAGATAAAAATAAAATGATTAAAATAAATATAATGATAAATAATAAAATATAAATTAAGAAAAGGAAGAAAAAAATGATACAGTAACTAGCAATTACATTAAATTGTTACTGCAAACTTTCGTGCCAAGTAAACTCGAAATATGAATACCCTTGTTTTCATTCAATTCGTTTCGCGTCGATGTTGTTCTTACAGTGTTTCCACGTGTTAGTTATATTCTTCTTTCAGTTTTACTTTTGTGTTACCAAACTACTATTTATTTAATATGTTTTCCCTTTTATCCTTATTTTGATTAGACCTCGTTTCCACCGATTCTTTTACTTCTCACACTTTTTCGTCTTCATGATCGATGAAGATATATTAGCTTTGTCTAAACAGAAATATCGTATAACTGGTAATACTTGGATAGATCGTGGAGAAAACTTAAGTAACTTAGACCTACCCAATATTGAAATATTAAATTATGGATCCAACGAATTGAATGTGCTTAGTAGATAGTTTATTTTTTGAACTCCTCAAATTGTACCCTATAAGCATTAATGTGATTATATCGATATTTTACATAAACTATACTACTACTTTTACTTTATATTTATTATAGGATAACTTTGATATATATTATATTATAATAAATATAATTTTATCGATTTATAATTATTTATTATTATATTACTATATATATATGTATCTAGGCTAATAATTACTTGTACTAATTTGGCTTAGTTAAAATATAGTATATATACTATATATATGATTATTTATATATATATATAATTGAAGTATTCAGATTATTATATATATTATATATCATTAATATTATGTTAATTAGCTTATACATAAGTATTAATATATATATATATAGTATAAGTATTTATAGTATAAGTATATAAATATACTATATTAAATAAGAACATACTGAATACATCAATTATATTTATATATATTTTAATTTCCATATTTACTACCTATATATATATAGGGATACATACATTCCCCGGCAACAAAAAATAAAAAATTTATATATTTGGTAATTATTTAATATATTATATGTATAAATAATATTAAAAAAAATATGTAAGTAATAATATAATATTCATCTGTTGATTCATTTTGTAGAAAGAACTGATCGCTCCACTTATTTACACGTCCTTATCTTGACATAATTGGTAGATCCTCTTCAGTTGCGTATAAGGTGTTTGTATTTAGTCATCTGGAATAATAAAGTAGTACTTGCATTAAAAACACTTTACATAAATAAAAAGGCCATTAAATTCATATCAATATGTATTACAACTAATGTCTACCAAATAAATATGACCTATAGATATATCTATACTTGTTAATATGAAAAAGCTTTAGAGTGTGCAAAATCTATATTGATAATTATTTGTTTTGACATTTCTTCTTTTTCTATTGTAATTACTATTACTTCTCGTAAGATTCAGACATTTAGGATATCTTTTTCCAGGTACAACTTTTGGTGGGCGTATAGTTTATAGTTCCGGGACATTTGCGATTGATTGTTGAGTATCTGTTAATTTAATTTTACTTTAGTGAATTTATACTCTTCAAGGCAGCCTGGTATTGTAGTTGGCAAGATGGTATATCAGAAGGCGCTACCTGCTCTCAAAGAAAAATCTTCTTATTCTTTAAAAGGTTCATGACTTTATGTCTGATAATATTGTACATGTGAATTAGAAGTGTTTATAGTTGTAAGTAAGAGATTACGTATCTCAGATTGGAGGTATGTAGAGAATAGCTCAGAATTTCTGCCATGAGGAATGTCAAAGCGTTACGTGTATTAGTGTTTTCAGGCAATTATCCGTCTCATGATAAAAGTCTATGTTTTAGCCGTAGTATACTGTATTCACAGATTAGTTGCACTCAGGTATTTTGTTATGGCAGAGGGTTTTATTTTAGTTATATAGATTTGGGTTACATTTTAAGATATTTTTAATTTATTGTTTATTTGATTTAGGCCATACTTCTAGTTTGTATGTGATATTTGAGTATGAATATATCAAGTTATTTATATTAGTGTTGCAATATATTCTATGTTTATACGGTATCGGTGTATTAATTTTTATGTATACGTATATAGTATGTTAGTGAACCTGTATTATGATATGTCGTATAAATATTTATTCGATACTTGTGCGATATTTTGATAGTGCATTTAATATTTTAATTTTCTTATCGGAAACATATTAAGTTTTCATGAAAGATAATTATTGTAGAAAATAATGGATCTTTCTAAATGAAATGTCGAGAGGAGAGAATAATATTTAGTTATTAGTCTTTGTTTGATAGATTATATAATTGTGCAGATGTGCCTGTTTAGTGTTGTCTGGTGGGTGAGAAATAATGTCAAATATGCTGTTGACAAAGAGGACTTAGGTTGAGTGTGTGAAATTGTACTAAATAAAGGCCTTAGAACGAGGAGGAACTTTTTGATGCGGATTTGAATGTATCGGTTCAATATCAATAGTGAATGCTATTCACATTGAGGAGATAGTGTTATTTGATCGAGAATCTCTCACATTGAAAATGATGGATAATATTTTCTACACTCAGTATATGAAGATATCTATGTATGAATGATTTTGTGCGTGGGACAAGGCTAATGCGTATATTGTGCCCTCACTCTAAAACAATATAAGAATAGCCTTGTTTTGCGATATTAACTATAATATCTTTTACCAGACTGTACACTTGCTGCCAGAGAGATATTCTAAAAATCGTATTAATTTAATTTCCAGAATAGCCGCCACAGGTTTTAAATAATTAAAATGATGCCACCTAACTATCAAAAAATATGGTGTGTTAGAACACAATACTGATTACAACGATGTGAGATGAATTAAATAGAGATAGAATAAGAACCTCCAAATCGAATATATGCCGATTTGGCTGTATTTTCATTTGCAACCAATGGTAACAACAGAATAAAAAGTAGGCGAAGCATAATATGAATAATAGAGAGAAAAAATTATGATGTAAATTAAATTAAAGAGACAAGTCATTAATATATATATATATTATATTATAACTTCTAAACTCCTCTCTTTATATCTATAACAGATAATGATTTAATTTCGTTCTGACTAAATAACTGCCTCTGACTTAATAATAATATATAATATATATATTTATATATAATATAAATAATAGATATATTATTAATAAATTAATATAAATAATATATATATTATATTATAATTAAATTATTAATATATATATAGTAGTTATAAAAGGGTGCAATTTAAGAGTAAATTCAAAATATGCTCTGTAAGGAAGACTTTTGTTACGAAAATTAGGGATTAGCCAAATTTTAATATTCATATAATTTTTATAACTTTTAGGTTTAATTATATTTACTTACTCCTCTCTCTTCTTTCTCTACTCTTTCCGCCCTTCAATTTAATATAGATATGTACTAAATAGATATAATATAATATATAATATATATCATAATATATATAATAATATGTATAAAATATATATCATATGCGATGATAAAATTTCCAAATTAAACTTAATATTATATACATCTTAACATCACAATATCATCAAACTAATTCATATAATATATCTTTAACAAGGTAATTATGAAGAGAGTTACAAGAATTAATTATGAATATTGGCTCACTACTGTGATTATTATAATATTGTTATTTTAATTCATATTTGAAAATTTAATATTGATATATATACCTAAATATTATATTGATATGCTTAAGACCTACCTAGACCTATGTTAAATGTAACAATACTTAACGGTATATTAAAATTTATCTATATTATCAATATAAATTATAAAAATTAATATATTATATAAATTTAATATATTATAATAATAATATTAGTATTATATTATGTATTTTATATGGCTATCATAAGCTGAGACTATGTTATATATATATAATATTATATATATTAGAGATTTTATACTAGATATAGTTATATTCTATACATTATAGTATTAAGTTGTCATACACATTGACCACCACATATGATACAAAAATATAGTTATACTGCGCGAAGTTAGTTCTAACAAGTTTAACAATTTGAAGTCTCATTTATAAAGTGTATTAATAGATTAGTCATGGCCCAGGATAATGACTTATTTTTTCAATAATATTATCTCAGACAAAGTACGGTAGTTATTATATTATATTGTGAATATACTCTATTATTTGGAATTGTAAATTACGTTGTAGTTATGATTTTAAAAAACATTTTAATATGTTTCTAATTTGTGACACTAGATGTTGTAAAATCAACAGCTTTGTTCTAGAGTTTTTAAAAAGAAAGTGTTGTTTAATAAATAAAAAATAGATATTAGTAATTTCGTATAAAGTTTACTAAACTAAGTTAGTTTCGTGAATTTCACT
Source organism: Trachelipus rathkii (assembly GCA_015478945.1). Lineage (NCBI taxonomy): Eukaryota > Metazoa > Arthropoda > Malacostraca > Isopoda > Trachelipodidae > Trachelipus > Trachelipus rathkii. The sequence continues at coordinate 8,991 of JABUQX010074391.1, read as the reverse complement.
AACTGTATAATCCAAACATATAATCAAGTGAAATATTAAGAATTAGTTATTTTTTGTTTGGCATCAAAATATTGCACGGTTTAGTGCAAGAGACTATAATATGAAATGGTACCTGATAAGTCACGGAAATGATTCTATAGTCGCTAAGCAACTTCTATTATCAGACGGAGGAAGCAATATTCCTAAGAAACGAGTCAAGTTACGTACACCTCACCAATGGCTTCCAAACCGAGACACATCTCACGCAGCAATATGATATGATCAATACGACCTAGTATCATATACAAGATTTTGGGAAACAAGCGATCAAGTACTGATAGAGATCTCTGTTTATAGTATATTATTATTTATCAGCGCATTTGGGAAATTACTATTCTCAATGAAGGTAAACCATTTTCAGCACATCCTACGTGTTAACTTATTATACTATGATGTTGAAGAAGATTATTCTCAACAGATGGTAACCATATATGATTAGTAAGGTACATAAATTAATTGTATAATGACATATTTTTTATTAAATTTATTATTTTTTTTATTCATTTATTCAAGAAGTTAAGGTTACACTTAAGTATGATCGTTACATGATAATACTCGAAATTTCTCCTCTGCTATTCAACTCTAATATTCGTCCTAGATTTTTTTTTATTATAGAACTCTTTTTCCTCTTTATTCTTTGACCACATGTCTTTACATGAACCTTCCACGTATGTGTCTCACTCAATATAGGCCTATGACTATAAAATGTAAATCCTTAATTTATCTATTGAAAGGTGAGTGATTCATTTTCTACTTCTTCTCTTTTTTTTATCTTCTTCTTTATTTTTTTTTTTTTATTTTTTCTATTTATCTTTTATTTCCTTTTCCTCTTTTCTTTATTTTTCTTTTTATCTCTGATTTTCTTTTACTTTCTTCTTGATCTCTTAAATAGCTTTGTTTTTTTATCTTTTTATATCCTCTTTTCTTATTTATTTTTCCTTACTTTACCTTATTTTTTCTCCTTTTCTTATTACTTCTACCACTGCCTATTGGCAGTCATTTGCTTCTTTCATATCTTCTTATCTATTTACTTCTTACGGTTCTTCTTTATAGCTCTCTTTTTCTTTTGTCTTATTTTTATTATAACTTTTTCTTTTTTTTTCCTTTATTATTTCTTTTTATAGTTATATTTTTCTTTTCTTCTTCTTCTTCTTCTTTTCTTATTCTTTTTCTTCATCTTTTATTCTTCTTTCTTTCTTCCTTGGTCAGTGTGTCTACATGTCTCTGTTAAACTTTTGTTGCATTTATTTACATTGAAGTAGTAGCGCTGGTTCGAGCCCCAGAGAGAACACAATTTCTTGTCTTCTTATTATGAATTTTAGTAAGTTTGTATAAGTTATAGAAACATCTAAATTTGTTATCAACTAATCTACATGAACATCTTTTTAGGAGATCCTAGCACACAGACAAACAATGGTAATAATACTAATTTTGGTGTTTGGCGATACATAGGCAGAGTACTTATCACTTATGCTCTCAGATTTCTTTAATTTTCAATTATTATATTATTGATATGTTTTCTAATTACTAATGAAAATTCATCATTTTTTAATATTTAATTTCCAGTTTTCTTAATAGAAAGATAGAATGAATAAATAAAATATTCTTTTGTCGTTATATCATCTTATACAATCATGAAGCATTCTTCAAACATACATATCAACATATATAATGACGTTTTAATATTACTTAAAAGAATCAGCCTGGCAAAGAAGCAATACCTACAATATGTGGCTCGGTGGTTAGAAGAGAGGAGAGAGATGAGAGGAGAGATAGAGAGAGAGAGAAGAGGAGGAGAGAGAGAGAGAGAGAGAAGAGAGAGAGAGAGAGAGAGAAGGAGAGAGACAAGTTGTTTAAGCTATATTAAAACAATACTTTAATTATTAAACAATTAATAAACGCACAAACACTCAGGTTAAAGTTAGATTGATCGAAGTCGGGTAATTTTTTTTTATGCTCCGACTCCGTTAACAGCTAAAAAACTTCGCAAATATTATTATTAGCGAAAAATCTTTTTGTGCTTCGGTCGCTCAACTCCGACTTACACAAGCCCTTTTGGTACATAACTCATGGTCATTGAGTTAAATTTATGATCTAAATTAAATCCCTTGATATTTTAGCGTATAATTGGACATTAGTTAATGATATTATTTACTAATCACTGACGGTGTATCTTGATGTGACATTAATATATAATAAATTTTTATTTAAAATTATGATAATAAAGGAGTATATATATTTTTATTTCGTGATCGAGACCAACCAAAGTAATGTTCTTCAGGGCCTTTAGAATTAATTCAAAAGTGGTAGATAAAAAATCGTACAGTATCGATACTATGACGCCAGTCAGAACGGTCGATACCCAAAAGTAGTTAGCATATTACTATTATATATGTTCCTCGCGCCAAGATTAAAAAAGTGTACTCTATTAAAAATTGCACAGATGTGATATACGTGCCTCGCCTGACTCACAATCACGCATCCGGTCTTGGCGCTTTTCGCGGGTCGAAGAGCCGAGCGAAATGTCCTCACGGAGCCAATTTTGGTTTTTCAGTTGGGGCCAAAACCAGTGTATTTTTAGGCGGGTTCATTCTTCTAGCAAGTGATTCAGACAAAAACTAGCCTAATCGCAGTCCTCTTGAGGAGCTAAATTAAAGACTTTAATACAGACAAGGATAAAAAATAGACACTCGAGAAAGTAAATTCACTATTTAAGCCCAAACTTGGTCTACGCTCTATGGATCGTAAATCTGGTACCAATTCATTTTCCATTATAAGAGTATCTTAGGTATATACAATTTCTCAAGAACGCTTAAAGCCCTTCCCTTTGTATTCTTTATATTCCCAGCCCTAAAACAACAAGGTTACTGTAATCTCATATTCCAAATAATACTTATTATATATTATAATATAATATATATATTTATATATATTATATATATAATATATATATTTATAATTATATATATAAATATTATAGTATATAATATATGTAAATATACCATATAATTTATTATGTGATATATATTATTCAGCTTATATATATTATTAGTTTTACAATATACTCTAATATATATAATAGGATGTGGATATTATGAAGGGTTCATTAAATCCCCACTTAGGTACCATTTATAGTAATATTATAAATTATACCAAAATGACTAGTATGTTGCGTTTTCTATTGGCACAAATAATCTTATTTGTATAAATATTACTTATTATATAATGATATTAAACATAGTTTAATTCAGCTGTATAATAATCAAAAGTGATTATAGTTAAAAATAACCCTAAGTGTATTATGCCCCTTTAGAACTACCATGCTTTTGTTGCGCGTATGATTAGTAATATATTATGATGAGCCCGATCTGAGACTATAGAAGAAGAGTTTATAGGTAGCTCCCTAATGACACGCCCTTTTCGTAATATATATCCATCTTGAGGAGTGCATAATCAGCTCTAGTCATAGATAGGTATAAATAAATCATGTTCAATGGTGGATTTCCTTTATTAGTCCATAAATATTGTCTTAGTATAGGTCTCGATATATTAGGATAATAACACTTACGTATGAGTACTCCATATCTAATATCGATAATGATTTGATAGTATGATTAAGGGTTCTAAATAATATAATATTATACCCACTATTATACCCACTACATATCGCGGCAACGTAATTGTTGCGTTACTATATAGTTGTCGACATAATATCTATATATATTATGTAAATACATCTTAATATATATCTGTATAATGGTTTTTTAAAAAAATTTATACACCTAATATTAAAATCATCATTGATAGTGTGAGGTGGTTTAGATATAGTATATATATATAGTATAAGGCCAGTTATATATATATATAAATGAGGTTAAGGGTGATCCGATAGTACTCTGCCTAACTCGTACTATTACCTACTAATATTTGCGTACAAATAAGTTAAAGCTTTAATTCAGAGGATACAAATATGATGGGGATTTATCCTTTTTAGAGCCTATACTCGCATGTGTTATATCTAAGGTTAAAACACTTATGTAGTATATAATATATATATATAAGGTACTAATACTGCTCTCTTATTTATGTTTTTACTGTACATTTCATTAATTAAATATATATAATTTTACTTAGGCCTTTAGTTATAAATTATACAATTTAAATTTTTATAGATTTAATATTTATTTGGACTGTTTATTGACATGTTGAAATATGGCCTTTGTTGAATATTATATCTAATATAAATAATGTATGTATCCCTGTTATATCGAACAAAGCTTCTTATAACACTTATATATAGTATTTATTAAAAAGTTATACCTACTAAGCTAGTATAACTGACTCCCTAATAATATAATGAAATAATAATAATATTTATTTAATTATGGTATGGCAAGTAGGTAAATAATCAAATCTATCTAGTACACTAACTATACTATTAATTAAATTATAGCATCTATGTGATACCCCGTCCTTTAGTGATGGTATTATTGGGGTGTGTGGTAGTGGGGTGCCGAGTTGTGTAGCTTGACGTTCGTGTTTGCGTCTTTCGCTCCTCTTTGGAAGCTAAGCTTTCAGAGGTAGAAATGAACTGGATTTTCATTTTAGCCATACTCGTGGATCTCCGAGATGTGTGCGTACTGTGTTCTGAGGGTCTGAGACTAACCTCTATGCTGTGGTGTGGTAAAGGGTGTGCGTAGTGGACCAAACATTTCCTTCCAAATAGTGTAGTGGATATAAAAGGGGCTTTCAAACCCACTTATAAATCTGCTCTCCCATGGTATAACAACTTATGATAAGTATACTTCGGAGGTTACGTAGCATAATAGGTGGGGTTTATGGTCCGCGTTCACAGACTTTCTTATATTGTTTTTACTCATATATGTATTACTTTTACATGGATTAAGAATTATCCTCATTGAATATATATCTAAATAATGTTACTGTATTTTATATATTATTTATGGTATAAAAAATAGTATACCTCATTTCCATACTATTTTAGTTTTTGGCGTAGCTAAGTAGATATACCACTTTCAGTTATTAATAGTGGGTCTTTATATTTAGGTGGTTCTAAAAGAACTGCTACTTATTCGTCATATACTATCTTAGGAGTATGACTAAGCTTATTCAGAGGTAAATAATGTAATATGTGTCGTTTTACTTTTCTTTATTATTTTTCTATCCTCTTTTTTTTGTTTATTTATAAATTTTTAAATGTTAACACTTTACTAGTAACATCGATGCATAACAATGTACCAATATTAGTATAAGTATGTTATTCATTATTTAGATCAAAATATTTGCGTTACTTCCAATTAAGTACCATCATCAGAGAATAGTAACATTAGTGAAGCGAAAAATATTATCTAAGCACACTTCAATTACAGGCTAATACTATTCCTCACTGTAAAATAAATAATCTTTGTTTTAGATGGGACTAAATAGTTAAAAGATGGAACCTCATATAATCAAATATTTAGTGGATTCCGTCTCTTTTGTCGGGTTGTCTTACTCTTGCATCTCTCCTCTCTCTCAATATCTCTTCTCTCTCTCCTCTTCTCTCTTTTTTTTCTTTCATAATTTCTTTGTGTTCAGTCTCAATTGGTACTTATATATCTTCTCTCTCTCTACTTACCTTAGTTCCGCTATCTCGTCTCTTCTCTCTCTTTCAACTACTCTAGTCTTATCCCCCAGTGTTTGCTCTCTCTGATCCTTCATAGTTTCTTTTCTATTGGTCCGTTGTAGAGTCGTCTTCCTTCTCTCTCTCTAGCTTCCCGCTCTCTCTCTCCTCTCTTCTCTCTCTCTCTCTTCTCTTTTATCTTATATTTCTTTTCTTCTTCATTATATTCTCTCTTTCTCTCTCCCGGTCTCTCTCTACTCTCTCTCTTCTCTCTCCTCTCTCTGTTTATCTTCATATTTACTGTTTCTATCCGTTGCCTGTGTCCACGCAAGACAGTCTCGTCCGTTCTCTCTTCTACTCTCTGTCTGCCATCTCTCTCTCTCTCTCTCTCTCTCATCCTCTCTCTCTTCTTCCTTTTCTTCTCTCTTCTCTTTTAATCTTCATTATTTCTTATATCTTGTCCTATAATCTCTCTCCTCTCTCTCTCTCTCTCTTCTCTCTCTACTCTCCTCTCTCTTCTCTCTCTCTACTCTCTCTGCTCTTCTCTCTCTCCTCCTCTAGATCATCAGGTTTTTAGGTGCTTAGATCGTTGAAGACAATGTTAAAATTCACCTTCCTTTCTGATAGCTTGGAATGATGTTTCCTTGTTTACGTTGGAACGATTACAGCTCGCTGCCTTAGTACAATGAGATGAGAATCAAAATTGAATTACTGAGATTACTTATCTCTTTATATCGTAGTGTCCTATCTCAGTAATAAACATTTAAATTTGCTCCCTCGCAATAATTGAAATCTTATTTGAAAATTTATAATGTGTACAAAATTGATGTTTAAAAGTAGAATATATTTATGATGTAAATTTTTACCTGTTTAAGTAAAAATTTCCTATTATAATAGGTGGAAATATCATCACTTTTGAAATATACATGATGAGTTACAAGGTATATTTCAAACCCCCTATATTATATAATATTATTAATAGTAGATTTGAAAATTTATATACAAATATAATATTAGCTTTATGACTAGTTTAATAATAGTTGTATCTATACTATATAATATCTTTATAGTATAAAATAATTATAAGTTCTATAAATCATATATGTGATACCTAATATATTTAGGTTAAAAGTACCAGTGTTTCGCCACTGCCTTAGTCACTATAGATTATTGTTGGCTGGATATTATATTATATATATTATAGGACGTGCCGTCGGATAGGTATACTAGTGACTAGTGTACTTACTCATATGAACCACTGCCTTTCTCGCTTATATTCGCTCCTTTAGGTAGATGAAAGTTACTTATGATATTGGCTTAATCAGAAGTGTTAATAAATGTTGATAAATGTAGTATATATATATTCGTTTTACTTCTTTATTAAACGCCTAATCGTATCGTGATCTCAGTATAATATATTATAGAATATTATGATTAACTTTCAAAATGAAAGGTTTGGAAAATTTATACACTATTTGTATAAATATATATAATTACATATTAATATATGAGTATTATCAAATAGTATATATTATATTTAAAGAAATTTTTAAGATGAGCGCCCACATAAGAATTTAAGAGGTCATAGGAGTAAATAACTTTCTTATTTGAAATGTAACCTTAGAGACATTTACATTTCTAAGTTTGATTTAGCATCTTAATATATCTAAGCAAATATTCTTATATTACTAATTACATATAAATAATAAATAAAAAGACATTTAATGTTTGTATTTTAATGTTTAAAATACATATCAGACTACCGACATATGTCTGAACTAAGAGATAATCAAATTTTTAAGATATGTTCTGTAATTACCTAATGACTATTATATATATTACATACTGTTTCGAGCCATGTAGCACTCCAATATACCTTTGTAAAATTTTTTAATTATGTTTTTTTGCTTACTTAAAAAATATTTAGCAGCGCCTTGAAGCACTCTCCTCTTGTGGTGCAAGCTCTAGATGCCAATATTTTACAGAGAGTAATTATTATAAACTACGTTGTATGTTTGTCACTTTTTACGCTCATTCGTCAGACTCCAAGTTTTTTACATACTCTCAGAAGAAAATTCCACTCAGTCTTCTCCAAAATTCTCGCGGAGAGTAAATTTCGCAGGAATAAGCTAGCGATACACTCTTGAGATTTCGATCTAATTTTAGCATAACGAGAAGTAGAGTCAGAGCCATGGGAAGCATACATGCTCCATTATTCCTATTATTTAGGTCATTTGCGCCGAAGTGAGATCTCACAAGACTTTTACTTTATTAGGATATCTATTATTTATGTTGAATTAAAAGCATGATTTCAAATATGGGTTTCTATAACTTAAATATCTCTTCTCAAATTATTAGGTGCTTGCTCACAATAAATAGACCGATAGTTGAACATTAAATATGCACAAGTCAATACCATTAGATAATTGTGTGAACTGAGATTGCAAGGAATATTCTAGTACACAGAATTGTATCCAACGCCTTCTGTTTGAAAACAATGTAAAGAAATGAGATAAACTAAAATAATACTAATTCCCTAATACACATATGGAGAAAATGACTCAAGCAACGAACATTATCAATACGAATGATTGACTATATATATTATATATATCATATCAATTTTCTATCTCAATTTTGATTATATAGTAATCTATATCACTTTCAACTATCAGTTCGAGGTTCATCGCTTAATCAATTAAGCAAACTATATTGTTCGCTATACATTACTTATGGATTTTTAATCAGATATTACATGTATTGGAATTAAATGGAATTATTGATTATCACTTACGAACTCATGATCTTTTTCTCATGAATATAAATTCTATAAATAGTTCTGTAACTTAACCTTTATTATTTATGATCAAATAAACAACAAACATTTGATAAAAAAAAGTTCCGCATAAGTTACTAACCATATAACTCAATGATCAAGAAATATGAATTTTATTTATTTATCATTTTTAAGTTGAATATAATGAGTCTGAAATTCAATTTTGGATTCCACTACGAACTATTCCTTTTTAGAGCCCAAATATACTAAAGTATGGGTTAGTACATCTAAAGATATTACATACACACACATAATCATGTACATGAAACAAATTTTACAAAATAACCACTCGCAATTCTTCAAACAAAAATGTCTTACTATTCAGAAGCCCATAATTATTATAAGTCAATTTCACTAGAAAATATTAACAAAAAAACTTGCCTCAGAAGAAAAGAACAAAAAATCCCAAAACTCTCGGATTCCACCAAATCCCAACCAACCAACCCCCCAACATTAGAAAGAAGATAAAACTTTCTACCAACAAAAGTCTAAA
>JABUQX010074390.1:45000-50352 GCA_015478945.1 Trachelipus rathkii | reverse complement strand
TTTATTCTATATATTTTTATACTAGTATATATATATATAATGGCAGCACCCGAAGAGGTTAGGCATGTAACTAGAAAAATATAAAATATACACGAAAATAAATATTCATTTTATTAATTCAGAGAGACATTTTTAACAGAGAAATTAAAAAAAATAATTTATTATAATATTTATTAATAACTCCATATAATAAGATTAGTAAAAAGGCAGGCTCTGGATTGACTTGAACTTTTGAAGACTTTGAAGCGCCGTCACGAGAGAAAAGTTGCCAAAATGTCGCTTATAATATAAATTTTAGAAAAATTCATTTTTGTTCTATTTATCTTATTAGGGGGTTCGAGCGAACGAACAGAGGGGGACGAAAGTCCGCCCGTCGTCCGTAGCGAGAAACCCCGAACCTCTAATCTTTCGTTCTTGTGTTACCCGTGAGGTATTGTACCGTTTAAAAAAAAAAAAAAATTCAACAATTTTTGGCAATATTCCGTCATCAGTCGTAAGTGAGCGGCATCACAGAATTAGTCGAGCCTTCATTGATGTATTTTCAAGCTTATAACATTTTAATTTATTTAAAATTCGAAATTAGCTCAACTAAATTTTAATTTTGACGGTAAAAATGTCTCCCCACCAATGATTAATCTAACATTAAGATATTTAGTACTTCTCCGTGAAGCCGATCTATAGTTCTTTCTAATTAACACCAATGCACTGAACTTATACGAGCACAAGAATTTTGCCTGACAACCCAATACACTAAACTAAAACACATATAAATAAAATATATAATACATTAAATAAATTATAATAATACTGCAATAATAATATATAAATATAATAAATATATACACTAATAATATATAAACTATAAACCCATAGTATAACCAAAAATATAACAAAACAAACCACAAACAACTAAAATATACTATAATATATATTTGAAGTGCGAAATTATTAATATTTTTAAAGAAAAATATTTAAAAATAGCGCCTTTAATTTAATCCTAAGAGAAGAATATCAAGCTAATAAACAGTTTATCATTAACCAAAATCTATAAAGATACCGTACTTGACACTACAATCTGTTTATGTATAGAGCGTGTGATATCTAACTCTCAGTTACGTAATTTATTGCAGTACACTTTTGGTGTAGGGGCGTGTTTTACTTTTCGTTATAATTTAGCGATGAGGATACTTGAACAGCGGTACGCTATCAAATTCTGTTTGAAACGTAACAAGTCTGCCACTGAGATTGCTCTTTAACAAAGCTTATGAGAATGCCCACTCTATCGAGAACTATTGTTTTTAAGGTGACACAAAGCTTTCAAAGAGGGCCGAGAAATGTTGAAGACGACCCTCATTGTTAAGACCAAATTATCGTAACCAACGGTGAAAAATGAGACGTGTAATAGACTTTGATGGAGAGAGACCGGCCGGGTTCATGTCAGAGTGATATGCGTAAGAATTGGTTTGCGATAAAAATGCAGTCAAAGAATTTAAACAGACCATTATGCATGGCAGGAAATTGTAAAAAATAGTGCCGGAAAGACTTGTCTGTGCAGCAGAAAATAACAGGGTCAAAGAATTTGTCAATGTTTAACTTGAAAGACTCGAAACTGAAGCACAATTTTTGGTAAAGTCTAATAAAGGTGAATGAATTGGGTTTGTGATGACGATCCTAAAACAAACGTCAGAGTGCGGAAGAACACAAAAATTCTCCTGTCCGAAGGAAAGCACATATGAGCAAGTCCAAGGTGAAAACACTGATTATTGTTTTTTTTTCGACAGCTGTGGTATTGTCACAAGGAAATTTGTACTTTCAGAATCAGACAGTAATCACGTCTTTTAAAAGATGTCTACTGGACGACTTCGAAAACGAGGTTCAGCGAATCAGAACAGACATTTCAGACGATTGGGTGCTGCTCACGATAAGCTACACTCGCTCTCAATTATAGAATTTCTGGCGAAGAAAAACATTCAAACTATTTCCAACTCTCCATACACCAGATCAGGGCTACACGTGAGATTTATACTTTCACTAAGTGAAAATGAAGTTGACAGAGGCCATCATTTTTGACGTGGGAAACATAAAAAAAATACAGCAACAAATGAACTACACACTCAGGAAAATATCGGGTATGTAAGAACAGTAGAAAACTTGGATACACTGTGTAACCTACTCAAGGGTCATATTTGAAGGAATAACTTGTATATTTCATACAAGATCAATAATAATTTAAATACGACATCAGTACAACTTACTTTTTTGGACTACACACAACAAAAACACCACACAACACACACACCACAGCCACACACCAACAACACAACACACACAACCACAAAACACACATAACTATATACTATTATTATTAAATATAATATATATATATAATATTATATATATATATATATATATATATATTAATATATAATATATATATATATAATATATTCAGTACGGTTTTATAATTTTCGTAATGGAAACTATAGAGTTACAAAGGTTTGATTAAAGATGCTAAGAATGAAATCTCACGAACAACTACTCCTGTTATATGTTTTGTTTTTTTTATTTGCGTCTTATATTTTAAATTTACTTTTTATTTTATTTAATTTTATTTATTTATTTGTATTGTATTTTATATTATTATATTTGGTTCACTTTGCCTTATAATAATATATTTATTTTGATAATTAGATAATTTTTCCGAGTTTTTAAAAAAAATATTCCGCCCTCCAATTTAATTGATGTCTTCATGCAATATAATTATATTATATATATATTATATAATATATATATATATACGTATAATATATATTATATTATTATATATTATCTATATTATATATAATATATATTTTATATCTTATTATCTTCCATGTTGGATGGCGACATCGGAAGCTCTGAGGCTCAGCTTACCCGATTATTTTCTTTATAACTTTTAGTTAATAATGAACTAATATATATCTACATAATTACAATCAGCAAAAATTATATTTTGGTTTTTCACTCCAAGTTTAAATAGTGAATGAATTTTGTCCATTAGCCAAGTCGGATGAGCGCGTTAGGCAGAAATGTCTTGCTAGCAGATTGACCGAAACGACGACGGAGTCAGTTACTCAGTAGTTTATTATGGGAAGAAATTGATTAATGAGTTTGCCCATTTATCAAGTTAGGCTCTAAAGGTCTAAACTTAAAGGTCTCTCTCTCTCTCTCTCTCTCGTCTCTCTCTCTCTCCCTGCTCTCTCTCTCTCTCTCTCTCTCTCTCTCTCTCTTCTCTCTCTCTCTCTCTCTCTCTCTCCTCTCTCACTATTGTATTTTTATTATACTTAACTAATTTTATTACTTATAATATATATATATATATTATATTATATATTAATATATATATTAATTGATATATAACATATATAATATTATAATATATTATTATATATATATATATATATATATATTAATATAATATATTATTTTATTATATATATATATAAGATTTTCAACAATTGAAGTACCCTATTCCTTAGGTAATTCCTTACTAGGATCCGAACGAGAAAATCGAATCCAGGACCCTATACTCAGCGATATATAATATTATATAATATATATAATATATATATATATAACCTATATAATATATATATAATTATATATATATATTATATAATACTATATATAATATATATAAACGTCCTCCCCGGAAGTCTCACGAACTGTCAGTGAGACCATCGAGAAATGCTTCCTTGGTATAACGGAAAACAAAGAACACTAACGGCTCTAAAATACGCGCTGACCAATCTATCGCGGTGACCGGAAGTTTCCCCACTGTAGCAAAGCACGCTACATGTTACTCCATTTGACGTCTGAGTGAGACGAAGCTAGAGTATAATAGAGAATACTCACGTTCTCTCGCTTCCACCAGTCAATCGAACCTGGCCTCTCGCTTGCTAGCGAGTGCTATTTATCTGAGCTAGGAGCCTATATTATAAGATTTTATATATTATAATTTATACTATAATATATATATTATATAATATATATATATATATATATATATATATAATATTATTAATATATATATATATTAAAACGTCTCCCAGAAGGTACTCACGACGTTTCAGTGGGACCATCGGGAAAGGTCTGAGTATCACGGGCCAACGGTAAATCGCTGATGGCCGATCCTATCGCGGATGCCGGGAAGTTTCCCCGACTAGTAGCAAGCACGCTACAATGTTATCAATTAAAACGTTGAGTGGAGAGAAGCTAGATTATAGAGGTAATAGTCACGTTCATCCGCTCCACCAGTCTTCGATGGCACCTTCATTTGCTAGCGAGTGCTTTACTCTGAGCTGGAGCGTCTCTTATATATATATATATATAATATATATATAATATATATATATATATATATATATATATATATATTATATAATAATTATATATATATACTATATAAATTATATTATAATATTCATTATATATATAATTATATATAAATTATTTTTTATATTATTAAATATATAGTATATATATATATATATTCCTGATTTACACACAAAATGATTTTCAGCCTACCCATTGACAAAAAATTCACGTAATTCGCATATATATTATATATTCATATAATATATATATACTATAATATATATTATATAAATTATAATATATAATATATATATATATATATTATATTATATATTATATATATTTATTATTATTATAATATAAATATTATATAATTATATATATATATTATATATATAATATATATATTATATATTATATATATATATTATATATAATATTATATATTATATATTATATAGTATATTATAATAAATATTCTATACTATATATATATATATATATATTATATATAATTATATATGGCCAATATATATATATTATATTACTATTTAATATATATTATATATTATTTATATATATATTATTATATATAATAATATATATATTTATATAATTATATTGATATATATATATATATAGCCTATATATATATAATATATATATATATATATATATAAATATTATATAATATATATATATATTAATATTTTATATATATATATATATATATATATATATATATTAATCAAAATGCCTGCTTTTATATCGATTTATAGATACTATATCTTTTTATTTTTTATATATTAATAAATTTATATATATATAATATAAGTATTATATATAATATATATACATAATATATAATATATTATTTGGGGGGGCTCGGGCTCCCCCTGAGCAAAGCGCTGAGTCTAAAGCTAAAAGACCAATAAACTGTCCCCTACTTTTCAAACTCTCTTGACCTATATATCCCTGCGACGTGACGTTGGCGCA